>JAQGCY010000118.1:0-28380 GCA_034700645.1 Xenylla mediterranea | reverse complement strand
AAAAAGCCAAGACAAATAATTAATGTTTGTAATCGTAAACAACATATTACGTTTACTTCTGATGGAAACTTTAACGCCCCGGACATGAAATTAGTCACAAATGAGTTATTTATGGCTTAATCATTTCGATACCATGATTTCAAAATGCATTTTGTTTGTAAATCACACAATACATGGCCACACCAAAATTACCTCAATCAAACATTAAACAATGAATTACTGATCGATTCATAGAATGGCATTGTTTTATGTATTTGAATAAGGAAGCAGCTTGTACAGAAAAAACAAAACTTCTGTTTGCGAAGCTTAACAAGGAATTAACCGAGTAACCAGAGTTATTTTGGTTGAAAGCAAATTTTCGGATTAATATTAATTAGGTGAATGCTTATGTAGAAGTATGAAAGTAAGTAATTACAGTTCAGAATATTATGATCTGAAGGATAGAATCTTTATTCATCCGTATATTATTATTTTCCTTTTCGATTTTCTATATGTCCTTTTCATCTCAAGGAAGAAAACTCAGTAAGTGTGACTTTTATGGTAACAAAATTTCAATCGTTGTGTAATAAAGTTTAACTAGATTTGTAGGAACTGCATAGTGCATATAAGGTAATTCTGACAATTTGTATTCATTCGTATACATTAAATTTCAATAAATCTATTAAGAAAAATTCTATGCTGAATGAAGGAACTAATATCTCAAAATGCATATCTACAAAACAATCATTATCATTAACTCCACGAATCCATCCATGAGATTCCAACACAAAGTAGCAATAAACAATTACACACACACAAAAAAAAATGAATCAAACAATGAGAGAGTTAAAAAAAAAGATGAAATACAATACAATAAACATAAAATTTGTGTATATTGCTTTACATGAATGAGTCATTGTTTCATTCACAATATAAGATTAATATTGCACGATGGGCTTAGTTGCAATTGCAATTCACTGCAGCATATAATTGTTTTCAAGATCAATTCCTTCTCAATTCAATATGTTTGAGTGAACTTGTGAAGTAGTACATTACATACATAATTGTAACATGCCGTACCGAATGTTCATTGATGAAGTTTTTTTTAAGTTAAGAATTCTTTTAAATAAATTAGTAAACCCATACACATACAGCATAATAATTCTCCATTCTTTTCTTTCAATTAAATCTTTTCCTGGAATAATTATAATAAGTCTCGCTCTCGACAGCCCACACACACATTTGGAACAATCTTTGAAATCAAGTTATTTTGTTATGCATCAAGCGTTTCACCATAAAACTGACACATTCTTTACTTATACCAGTACAAATGATGTAAGCACTTTATCTGCAACAGCTTTTGCTTGCGGAGATTCTTTTATTTTTTTCGTAAACTTAATTGTTACATCCGAAATTCCATGAAATAATGTAACGAATTCGAAAATTAAAATAAATGTGATACGACTATGATATTCGAACAACAAATTTTGGATGACGAGATATAAAATACAAAGGGTGACTAGATTATGGAAATTGAATTATTTAACCCTAATGTATAAATTACAGTTCTAACTATTTGTTTCGATAAATAATTTTTGTTTGTTTTTCTGGTGGGGTTGAAGTTTTACCAGTTTCTAAAATAGTTATTGTGTCCGTTTCTTTAGCTGGGACAGGTACTGTAATGATAGATGATGAGGCTTGCGGTTTACTAGTTTCAGTATCGGAAGAACTTGATGGATGCTTCGCAGTACTTTTGTCAATGTCTTTTTCTCCAGTTTTCGCATCATCATTTTTTTCAGGGGGGTTCACTGTGTCCAGATTATGCATAATGCGGAATGTTAAATTAATTCGTTCCTCTCTAACATTTGGTTCTTTTGGAACCTGGACAAGCAAAGGAAATAAAGAGTTAGTCTTTTTCTTTACAAATAGCAATTATGATTACAACATGTATCCCATAATTATTAGTGTACAACATCAAACAAGCATTTCATAAAATGCATCATGCATCCTACTTACACTGAAAACTAAACAAACAATAAAAAATTTCAGTGTCATTTCTTTTATTATTACTTCTTAAAATGTTTGGTTGACTCATTTATCTTTGAGGAATTGGTGAAAAAAACGTTTGGGAAGCAAGCCGTGTAATTATAATTTGTAGCATGAGATAATAATATTGTTTTAGGACACATGAACTATGAACCTAAGGCCATGCCCAGAGCAATTAATTCAAGCAATCAGCACGACACTCTTGATATCGTACTTTTGGTGATTCAGTGTAAATAACGCACAAAATGAAAAAGATTCAGATTAACTAACATTGAGATGGCGGGATGTAAAGCATGAGCAATTCACATGAAACCCATAAATTTTGGCAAGTAATTTACCTGATGTACCCAATCTTGCTGAGTGGCCCCTTCCATTACAAGTAAGCTTCCAGGAAAAAGTGGAAATCGGATGAAATTATTTCCTGGACTTTTACGCCTCATCTCAAACGTTCTCATTGCCCCTGAAAATATAACAAAAAAGCAATATTTATTTTTTTGATTTAGAAATGATAAACCAGTTACCTAAAGATATTGACGCAATTGTTGGATTCGAGCCTAAACCTGGATGAATATCTGCATGCCACGCATTCGAATCATGACCATGACGGTATAAATTTAATGCACATGAATTAAATTCAGCTGATGTTAATTGGATTAATCTATTTAAATCAAAATCAACAGATTTTATAATTGGAATTGAGAAATGGGCTATTATTTCTCATACCGGTGAACCAAGTCAAGGAGTTCAGGTGGCCAATTTTCACATTTTTCCATCACCATTCCCGTATGTGAATAGTCGCAAGGTCCTAACCACGAAACAAGTCTTGGTACGTGTCTCCAATTTCCCATACTAGTTTGGATCTGCTTTTGATGCCATCTGACAGCTTTGCGTATTGACTTGAACATTTTCTGCAGAAATTATTATTGAAGTTAATGGTATACCGAAAACAAGAGAGAAAGAAGTACTCATAAAAAGCAGTAATCATTACCTTATTTCCTTCTTCGGAAAGAAAATGTGGCCAATATCTGATAATTGAAAATCCACGATGTGTTTCACTCAAACAAAGTTCACCACCTTCTTTGACAAACCAGTCAGGTACGTTAACACAAGGGGAAGAGTTAGGTGTGATAAGTTCAGAAAGTAACACAGGTGCCTATTTAAATAAAAAAATCAAATAAATTATGGAAAAGCCATTCAGTTAACTTTTTTTACAATTAAACTTACTTGAAGTCGAGGTTTTTTGGGATCACCTGGGACATCTGGGTTGTCTGCTGTATTTGGCCCTCCAAGGTAACTTAAGTAGTAAGATCCACGTGGAGCCACAATGTACATAGGGTTTTTCCTTTTTCTAAGCTCTCTTAGACCTTCTGCAGTATCCTTCAAGTGGTCTGGTAAACCTTTAGCTTCAATCGCTTCGTAAGCTTTGTGACCAAGCTGTTCCGCAAGTTTAGAATCCGGGTGATTTGAACCATATCCATAGTTACTATCCACAAGTAACTCTTGGGTTGGTGGCACGCTCTTGTAGGGTAACTCAGGGTCGAGGGTTGCCTGATCGGTATCTTGTCGTTGTTTAGGCTTACTATGGTCGTTTAATGGTTCAAACTCAATTGGAATGCCGTTTTCTCTACTTGACGAAGTAGCTGTGGGAATAGGGAACGGTTGTAAACTTTGAGTTTCTTTGGCCCTTTGAGCTTCCATTTTCGCCTCGAACTCTTTCCATCGCTTTTCCTCTTCCTCTTTTTTATGGAGAATAAACTTAAGATCATCCAACTGATCAACAGCGTCACGATACCTAAACATTTATAAAAGCTCAAATCAGGATTATTTGATCAACTGCTTCTTATATACATATAGTTTTTGTCTTACAGCCTTAGTTCTCCGTGTTCCTGCAGAAAAAGGACTTTCTTCTTCGCAAACAATAACTTTTGTTCCGGAGTGAATTCTTTATTTTGAAGAGCCAGTTCCAACGCAGCAAATGCACCTTTCTTATCTGATGGAAATCTCTCATAGCAAATTTCGTAAACATAAGAGTACAAGCCAGGACTTGACTTATCTTTCTTCATCGCTTTTCTTAATATCGAAAGAGCTCTGTCTGGTTTTCCCAAATGCTAAATTACAAAGAAAATATAATAATAGTTGTAAAAATTTGACTCATTTGAAGTTATTTTTTTATGTATTGTACCTTATATAAAAATCGAGCATATTTCATTGCTAAAACGGTAAAGGCTTGTTTTGACTTTGCTTTCTTCAAAAGATCTTCAAAAAATTCATCTACAATTCTATAATTTCCATTTCTACGTTCTAACTCAATTAGCTGCAACTTGGCCTCAGTAAGGTTAGGAAACCAATTCAAAACATGTTGAATTAACTCACGAGCTTCACTTATGTTTCCTATTATATGTTCAAAATATTTCCAATAAAATAAGTGCCAATAATGTTTCCTTACTTACCGTCCAAGATTAAAATATCTACTTGATTTCACATAGTAATGCAAATTCAATGTAATTTAGCTTGCACACACTGTACACCCATTCATTGAAAAAAGTAGGTGGAAAAGAAAGAGCAATTATACAGCGATTGTATAGAGAAATAGTCTAACCTCAAATTACTGAATAAGTACTCGGCAACTTCTTCAGTAATAAAAGTTTGCAATTTCATTACCGATACATAATATATAAATCACATTGTAAATTATACTTCTGTGTATTTGTACCAACAAACCAGACTTTTATTTAGCAGAGATCTTTGCAACGAATTACTTACCAATTTCTTCTTCAAAGGCTGCCCATTGAAGACGAACTAAAGGTTTTCTTGGACAATGAACTACAGAAGCCCGAATAAAGATTCCACGAACAACTTCTTGCCAGTAAACTTTTTGATGAGAAAATTTAGGTATGCTGATAAAGGATGAGAAACCTGGGGCTGCTGATGGATCATTTTTATTAGTATCATGTCCAGAATTTGTTGGCAAATCAGCCGAGTTTTGGTGTGAATTGCCACTCAAATTCATTGGACATGACACAGTCTCATTATGATTGTCCTGGATGGAGGATGGGCTTACAGGATTTTTGACATTTGTATCGTTATCACTAAAACACTGAGTATTCACTTGGTCCAAAACTGAGCTCAGGACTTCGGAAATTGTTTCTTCCTCCAAAACAATATTGTCAATTATGCTTTTAATTACATCTTGCACCGTAGAAATTAATTCTTCTTCCTCTCGAGTTTCTTTTGTGGATCCGATATCTACACTCACACTACTAGATTGGACATGAACTGAAACATCGACTCCAAAATTACATTTCTTCTTGTGATAAGTTTCTAAGTATCTGGCATATTTACACCAGAACCGTTCATAATTTGCACAAGATATAACACATCTCTCAAATAAAATTACAATTCTATCATGATTTCCTTCTTGAATTTCAAAGTTTAGATATTCATCCCAATTCCAAAGTTGTCGTTTGTCTATTGGTTTAATATGGAAGTAAGGTCGTTTGATCTTAAAAGAAAGGAAAAATAAGATAAATGAAAATATATGTACTTGACACCAATGATATAAAGCTTCCCTACCTTTTCTTCAAAATCCCAACGCTTATCAGTTTCTTGTTCAGTCTTTGCATGAATCAGAGTTGCTTTTGCTAAAACTTTCTCTTTTACAAAGTTCATTAACTTATCTTCTGGTTTTGATGTTTTACGAATTTCACCTGGTTCAATTTCAGGCTCAGGTTTATACTTAAATCCTAGAATTTTGCAGCCTTTTTTTCGTCTATGCTCATACTCTTCATAAGATAGAAAATTTCGTGGATGATGATCACGAACTAGGACTACGAAACTGTGAATAAAGGACAATATTACAAAAAAATTTTTACTAATGAAGTATAAATATTAACTTACTTATCCCAATGACGATTGTAAAGTCTTGTTGGTATTTGGAGAACTCTTCTGTAAAGAGCGAACACTCGTTTTAAATTATTTTGACGATTTTCCCATTCAATAAATGCGTCCCATAATGCATCACTTCGAAAATCCAACCCTGCAGAATTCAATGCTCTTTCGTATTGCCTGTAAGAAATAAAATAATACTTTCATAGTTTCCAAAGTAAGTTCGGAATAAAGTATGTTGAACTTACTCTCTCACACCTTCCTGGTAATTCTCGTGATTAATATTGATTTCGCAATATAAGTTTAAGTAGCTTAACCATAAATCTACTGACAGAGGAATGAATTCCAAGCCTCGGTCTAGGATTGAAAGAGCTCTAAAAAAAAAGTAGGGACTAAATTTATTGAATTCAAACTCATTGGAAACATGATTTGATTACCTGTGGACGTATCCATATCCTTTTTCAATTTCACTATAGCGTTTCCAATACCCAAAGCAATATGGAAATAATGGAAGAAAAGCACTATAAACCTTTCGAATCTCCAACATTCGTTGCTGAAAGGGAAAACAAATAGGAAATTATAATACAAATGTAAATGTACTGGTTGTAGCAATCAGTAATTACCGTTGTCTCAACATAGTTGATCAAGTAAACCCATCGATGAAAATCATGTGGATTTTTGGTGATATGATCCCAATACTGATTTAAGTTAGTGTCCGAAGTTATGTTCAGCTTTTCTATGGTATCGCTTGGAATAACTTCCATGGGCAAAGGATCATAGTAGTCAGTCTCTGCATTTTCTTTTTTAGTCTTTTCATCTTCGTCTTTCTTTTTCTTTTCTGCCTCTAGTTTTCGTTCTAAGGCTCTCTTAGCCCTTTGGGCTCGCCTTGCTAAATCAACTATAGATTCACCTCCAACGTCCCTAACATCGTCAACTAGAGGAATTATAGGCTGAGAAAATTCCAAGGGTTGAGATCCCAAAGGGTCTGGTTGTACAGAATAGTAGTACTGAGTATAATTCTTGTAATAATCAGCAATTGACTCTTGCATTGAAACTGGATCTTGTGATTCTGGATGTGTTTCTACAACTAAATGAAGTTTATCACTGGTTTCATCTCCGGTTCCCAATGAATCTTCGCTTGATGAATTGGGTTTAGGTTCTCCAGAATTTTGTCCAGGACGATTAACGCCAATACTTTTATAAAATTCCGATGTTTCTTTATCATCTGGTTCCAATTTAGCAAGTTTTTCTTGCTCAAGTTCTTCTGGAGTTCTATCATCAACAACATCACTTCTTACAAGAGGTTTTCCTTTTCCTCCACCAATTTGTCGTACTAACTGTGCCACGCTCATATCAGTACTGGGTTCATTTTCCTTTTGCTCTTCATCTTTGGTCGACGGTGAGGCTGAGGGAGGATTCTGAGAATCAGTTTGAGATTCTGGTTGTTCTGGGTCCTTGTCCTTATCTTCAGTAGTACTGTCTCTGAGGGATGAAGCAGTCACAGCATATCCATAATTGGGTGCAAGTACAAGTGCACCACTGGACTGTTCTAATGTTCCTTCAACTGTTGTTAGAAGTGTACTTTCTTGGGATGGTGGAACAAATGATTCACCTAAATGGAGAATTCCTTGGACAGCTAGGAGGGGTTTAGGTTTGTTTCTATTTTTCTTTTTGGCCATTTCACGAGGTTACGAGCAAAACAAACAAAAAGTCTAGACAGAATTTTTTGATTTATAACTATAATAAATAGAACTGCGTTTGCGAGGGTGTATAGCTAATTAATTTATTATTGTCGATAATTGTAATAATCCGGCAGCACAATACAATTACAACTACTAAAAGGTCATTGACCCCTGGGTCTGGGGGTGAGGGTGAAGGTTCTATAAGACAACAAAATAAACTTTGTCTTTGGTATAAAAATTCTTTTGACTGTCTCAATCTCAACTGAACAAATAGAAAATAAACTGAACTAAGCTGTAGTGTAGTCGGGAAGTAGGATTTTGAATTGGAATGCATTCTTCCCGCTGTGCTCTGCTCTTTGCTCTCTGCTGAATGAGTCCATGTCCATGTTCATGTTCATCTGAATTTTCAACACTACTGCATAAAAGCATAATCCTCTGCCTCATTCCAATATGCCATAAAGCCAAATGGTTTTCTCCATTCTCTGCCTGTGCTCTGGATTTTATTCCATATTTTCCATTTCATGTTCCAACGAATTGCGCGTGTTTCAAATATGAAAAATGCATTCTATTTCTACCCCAAAAATTAATGTCCAAGCAAATATAATTATACTAATACTAATGCTATAAATTAAAATTTACAATTTCATTGTGCAAAAGTGCAAGGTAATTGCAAAGAAATAATTAAAATAATCAAAATCAATCCATATGTCGTAGCTTAGATCGCCGTATGTAAATATGCATGTATTTATGAAGTAGAAAGGAATTAATCAAAGCCTTTCTCTTATGCCAATCATCAATTCTCAGCTCAGTTCATATACACTGTTCAAAAATCCAATGAATAAAGCCAATTATATGATGAACAAAACAAATACGAACTATCGAATATGATATAATATCCAGGAGTTTAATCGTTTGTGTTTGAAAATATCGTACAAGAATTTTTCCAAAAATTGCTAGTACTATTAATTTATAGAGAACACCGCGAGCCAAAGGGTACAGAATGACAAGGAAAAAGCTCAAATGATGAACTGATGAAGCTAATTGAAATATCAAATTACAATACAACTTTTGATTTGATTATATATTGATTATTGACCCAGTTAATTGTTTCTAAAAGTCCTGCACTTTCTTTTATCTCATCTTAGCTTCTTATAAGCTCCGATTCAATCAACATAATTCCATACCCAGCATAAAAATCTTAAATTGAACAACCACACATCTTTGATCTTCATATACAAAAATATATCAAAATGGACCAAAATAATGTGATTGATTAATTAATTGATGGAATTTATTACTTTTACGACATGTATCATCGAGCGAGCCGAAGGTTATGTCATATTAATGTGTTCTATTCAATTGTGAGTTAGTGAGCCGTCCGTGGGTGACGTTAGTGAATAGTGAGTAGCTGTAGCAGTAGAGAGAGAGAGGGTTAGAGCGTCCATTAATCAAGGAATCATGATGTTTTCATGAAATTTTTTGAACAGTTTACGAACAAAGTCTAGTATAGCTTTATCAGCTATGACAAGGTCAGGTCAACCCTGTCCACGTGTCCACCCACCACCCAACTGACAAGACTTCGTGATTAATGAACAGCCCCAAATAGAGAGAGGAACATCAACATGAACATCCAATAGAATACAATACAATGGGTAAAATAGAATAGAATAGAACATTAAAAAAAATTGAACTAAATTAAAATCCACTCCTGCACCTCTCAAGTCTCAAATTCTCAAACTCACCACACAGAGTCAGAAAGTTCCACTACTAGACTATAATACTGCCTGCCCCTGCTGTGCTGTGCTCGCTCGTTCAAATCCTACACTACATTCACATTCTCATTCACACACTACGATTACGAACCTACATACAATATTTTTGGCCAGAAAGTGCAGTGCATAGAATACTATACTTCACATACATACATATTTACAATACATTTAAATTTACATATACTAATTAATTAATTAATTAAATAAATAAATAAGTAAAATCTCCACAGTTCAGTGCGTTCAGTTTTTGTTGAAAATAATTTCCAAAATTTCCAAAGGAATTTTGAATTTCCATACAGAACATACTAACATACATACATACATACATACATACATACATACATAATAAATAGTTCATTCCTAGTCCTTCTCTAATCTAATCTAGACGCATTTAACATACGTATTCTTCAACACCTGAAAGTTCACGGTTACAAAAATCTGCAGAAGTCTACAGTCACCACGCTAAAACACTGCTCCAGCTTGATTATTAATTGAATTGCCTCAACCAACAGATTCAACTTCAGCTTCTGGACCTCTACCTTAGATATAGATAGAACCATATTTACATAACATAAATGATCACAATTTGATTTTGATTTTGAATTTAATTTTGTTTGTATTGTTGAACAAGAATGATTATCGATAATGCTGATGCACTCAAAACCTGGTTAACCGCAAACCTTCGACCTTTGTAAGTCTTTTATCTTGCCTTTTCTTTTCTATGAAATGAATGAACATACACAATAATATTAGTGTTTTTAATTGTTTTTTTTTGTATAGATGTGATGCGGATCCAGCTGCTCTATCTAAATATGTCCTTGCATTAATTAGAAAAGATAAACCAGATCCAGATCTTAGACAAGGAATGCTTGATCAACTAGAAGTTTTTTTACAACAAGGTAAATGCAAAATATTGGAATTAGAATTCCATAGGATATTCATCTAATATTTGATTTCATACTCCTTCATCAGACACGGTGACATTTGTGGGAAAACTTTTTGAGACTTTGGAGACGAAAAGTTACTTAAGCTTTCTTGAGGAACCGAGTGAAATTAAAACCGAACCAAATCAAATGGATTTATCTGACGGATCCCAGGGGGATACGGCCTCTTCTGGTCTCTCATCTAATGAGACACTCCCTATTATTCCAGATGCTCCTATGGACACCGTTGCTACTAATGGGGAATTAGAAAATTTAGCTGAATACGAGCTAACTTTAATGTCTACAACTAATTCAATAGTATCTCCTGATCCAGCCATTTCATGTGATCCTAAAGTTCGTTCTAGTTCGGGTTCAAGGAAAGATCGAATGGTAGTGCTATTATTTCCAGTTGGATTAATTTAATTTGCATTATGACAATTTTTTTTTCCTTTAATCAGGACAGGGATAATAAGCCTCGCAGAAAGTCTCGTAGTCCACTAAGAAGATCTAGATCTAGATCACGCGAACGCAATCGTAGAGGATTTAGCCCAAAAGGTCACTATAGGGGTAGACCTGGTATGCGTCGTTCTCCAGGTCGTCGCCATTCACGAGATGTTTGGGACCGTTTAGACCGGAGGTATGTGACAGAAAACTCTATTAAACAGACAATTCGAATATTATTATAGTATTCAACCATCTAACTTGCTTGCTTATTTCTTAAGGAGATCTCCTGGTGCTCGTAATCGTTCTCCATCTCCAAGAGTCAGAAGTCGTACGCCGCCAAGATATAGAAGAACTTACGATGCTAATCGTGGTCGTTCAAGGTCACCAATGAATAGGAACCGCGACCGATCCCCGATCCGAATAAATCACAGAACTGGAGAAGCTTTAGAAAGTAAGGGTGGAATCCAAAGTACTGTTGTAAAAGTGTCTGACTCATCTGGTCATTCGGATAATAATCCAGAGTCAAGTAAGACCCGGTCTTATTCATTTGGCAAACTCACTTTTTATGGGTCTAACTTGGAACTTCATTTTGTATTGCTCTGTTCGATTAACCATTTGCTATTCTGGGATCATTAGTTTACTTTTTCATTATCAAAGCAATCCGCATATGCGTCATGCTTGTGATGTTTGATTAATTTATTAATAGAGCAAGCCACGCTATTTTATTGTACATTGAATTTGTATACTTGGGTTAATTAACTAATAGACAAGAAGCTAGCTTAAAACGGGACGGGTTTATTTGAATTATTTTAACATGCTTGTAGTTAGATTCTTTAAGATTTTACTTCTTTAGTTAGATGTAATAACTTAAGGTTTGAAATACTGAAGATCTAAAATTTTTCAGAGAACGGCGAGTTTTCTGGCTCCAACGCTAACGGAAATAGGTGCAAAGACTTTGATGGTAGGAATTACGGGATGATAGCATCATAGTTAAATATTTATTACTTATACCACTGTTTATGATTATCAATTTTATACAGAGCGCGGACTTTGCATGAGGGGTGAATTGTGTCCATATGATCACGGTACAAATCCTGTCGTTCTACAAGATGTCGGAACAGTTGGTCTTAAGCGAGGAGTCCAAATGGCTGAACCAGGGATAGCGTCACCTTTTGGAGGGGTAGAACCCCCGGACTATCGTATCATGCGTCCAGCCCGACCAATCTTAGGTAATAGTTTTTTTTATGACCGTGTTCTTTGCTTTGTGTTATATATCATTTCCTTGATTTTGTTAGGAATGGATGCTAGTATGTTGGAACCAATGCCGTGGGGTCAAATGCCTCAGTTTTCATCCCCGGGTGGTATGTATTCATCTGTCAAGTCTCAGTATTTTTTGAAAAAAGTCCAGAATAATAAAATGTACCAATATACACTAGGTCCAAGAGGGAGAGGTGGAATGATGCTCCGGCCTCCACATCCATATCCCATGCTTCCTCAGCGTGAATTGATTAATATTCCAGTTATGGGGTCTGCACCACCGATGAATGGTATGGGAATGGAACATGAGATGCCATACCCACCTGGAATGCATCCGATGGGAGGAATGTTTCACCCTCGTGGAATGCATCCTTCTAGAGGAAGAGGACGTGGCCGTGGGGGATTTGATCATTCAAGACTTGGTAATAAGCCTAGAAATTATACCAACTGCTCTTTAGAGGTCCGAAGAATTCCAAAGGGTTCCAACACGATTTCGGATTTAAACGGACATTTCGTTCAGTTTGGAAAAATCGTGAATATTCAAATCAATTTTGAAAATGACCCTGAAGCTGCTCTAATAACATTCTCAACACCGGCCGAGGCTTTAGCCGCATATAAATCCACCGAAGCTGTTCTGAACAATAGATTTATTCGAGTATTTTGGCATAAAAAGGAGAAAGTACGACTTAATAACATTTTCCGATATATTGAAAATATGTGGTTTTATTATTATTTGATTTTATTATTATTAATATGATTTAGGAAAACGAAGAAGCAGCTAGTGAGCTAGGTGGAGGAGGACGGCTTGTATTGAAAGAGCGACTTGGGGAAAGTGACGGTGAAACCGGCGAAGATGTTAAACCTTTGGAAGGAGCGGAAGGTGAAAAAATCTTAATTGCAGGAAATACTTTAATCAAAACAGTGTACAATGCTAACGCTCAAAAGAAAGAGATCTCCGCTGAAAAGGTGCAGGTAAGCAAACCACCAATATTATCCTCAAACATTTATCTGCTAGCGGGTTCGAAATATTTTTTTTACTGTTTAACTGTTGGATTATATATTAGGCTGTTGAAGCTATTAAAAAATCCCAAGAGCAACTTGCGGCCCAAGAACAGTTGAAGAAGGCAAACCAAGAGAAGAAAAAGGAGGCTATGAAGTTATTGAATGATTTACAGAAAAAACGTCAGAGCATGTTGATTGAGCAAATTGAGCAACAAAAGAAGTTAATTTCAAAGTTTGAGGCTGGGAAGACGACAATGAAACCTGAAGAAAAAGAAGAACTAATGAAACTTATTAAAAGTCTTCAGGAAAGCATTGAAACACTAAAGGCGTAACAAAAGGTTTTAGGAATTTCCAGAGCCTAACACAAAACGTGAAATGAAAAATAAGAATTCATAGTCAAAATGTAATCTTTACGAAATATTTAAATGTGGTATGTTTAGAGACTAGAGAGAGCTATTATTATTATTAACTCCAAACAACACAAAAAACCATATTTAGTTTTATACGTCATAGTAAATATAAATTGTATTGTATTGTAAAATGTATGTCTTAATATGTTTTTCTTTATCTTTATTTTGTTATTAATTCTATCAAGTGTCCAAAATTCTTAATAGTAAATCAACCAACAAATCTTCTCACTGCTTTACTTATTAAAAAAACAAATTTTACTATAAAATATCTACTACTACAAATAATATGTGTGTAATTAATTATTCTCATTGGATGAGAGTTAATAATATATCTACAGAATTAAGTAGTCTTTGTATGTATACTTGTAAATAAGAACAAAGTCTTACCTTACGTAGTTTGGTGAGTAAGACTGTATAACCTTCCGAACCTTTGGAAAAAAGTGTGATGGGTAAGCTACATATTAATATCTAATATGATATGCATTGATATCCGTAATATTTTAGTTAGGACAAATCTTACTACTAATGTTTTTTTAAGCTGTTATCATGTATTATTACTACTACATAAGCATAACGTATATGTATATTAATATTATATTATAATGTTGTTATTCAAATTAAGATATTTCTTTCGAAATTTCTAAACTTAATCAAAACCAAATCACTCATGCGAAATTAACTTGTGTAAACCTACCTATGAATATGATATGAACGAACATGAACTATAATAACTATACCAAAAAAATAGTAAAACATGAAAAATATATGCTTGGTAAAAAAAATATATTGCCCAGAGTTAAAAAGGAATGAAAAGAAAGATAGAAAAAAAAGAGAAAGTAAAAATGATATTAACTGGGTACAAAAAAAAGAGAAAGAAAGATTTTAAGCAAAAGAAATGAAAAGAAAAAAAAATATTTTAAAGAGTTCAAATCATGAAAAATATTTATGAGCAAAAAAATAAAAGCATCACAGAGTTTCGTATGATCGTTTAACAATTCAAAAAAAAACGTTGTTCTTATTTTTTGTCTTTATTTAATTAGTCAATTGCCCATAAATGGCTAAGCATTTCATCATCATCGTTACTACTATTGTTAGATTTAAACAATAGCAAAGCATATTCTTTGTAGAGTTTAAAAACCTCTTATAATTAGATACGAATCATAAATAAGTGCAAAAAACGTTGAGCCTGTGGAGTTCAAATTCAAAAAGGGTTAAATATGGAAATTTAGTCTGGATGTCCGAAGACGAATGAAATGAAATCTAAAAATAAGTCTCTATTACTTCCAGAAGCTGCATCGAATTTCGATTTAACTTTCTATCTTCTCAAATTCAAAATTAATTTATTTCTACTTGGAACAATGCAATAGCACAAGCGAATGCCATAACTATTTCTGTATCGATATTTCGCATTGGTAGACTTTCAAGAATGCTTGCTGCATTACAATTTACAATAGAGCACTTTTTTCAACCATGCATATTACATTTACATATGCATATGTGGGATTAATTTTAACCATATCGAATTTGCAAATCCATCAAATGGAACGAGAAGATTCAAAGTCAATATATGATTTTTGACGTTTTATGTTTGCATTTTTTTTTATGTACGTCACATACATGGATGCTAAAAGCTAAAACTAAACTTTGCCTAGTGTATAATGTATATCTAGTCTTGTATTTCAGTTTTTTGTTGGCCTGTCACTTGACAAATTCATTTGAACAAGACCAAGAAGATAGAAGACCATAAAATAAAAAAATAAAATAACCATGGTCAGAATTTTTTACTGGGGGTATTTCTATGTATATTTATATAGAAGATATTGGATTGGATTACATTTCATTACCATTTCCCTTTAACAACAATGGAATAGAAGCCAAAGTCAAAGCCTAAGCCTGAGTCAGTCTTCATATTATTAATGTATATTGGGATTTTGCGAGTGAATGATGAGGATGACTATTAGTTTACTATTGGCTTGAATTATTTTTTGCATACGCAAACGAAACCTATTCTTTTGTATACACAATAATAATATTTTTTTATCCTAATTCAATTCCTAAGCCAAGCAGAAGCAAGCAGGCTAAAAAAGACAAGACAGAAGAATAGAATTTTTAGCGCTTATATAACATTACATTAACGTTGAATGTTGGAATTCATGAATCATGAGCATTTTAACATGTATTTCAAGCCCCATCCTTCTGCTGATCTTCTTGGGTTAAAAAAATAAAAAAGAATTCAAAGATTTTTTTTTGCTATATCTGATTCTTTTCAAAAGGATCTCTCATCTCGTGTCCGTGTCGTATCTCCATCTCGTCCTCTAGCTAACTCTAAGGATAAGGTTCTTGAATTGGATCTTGGATCTTGGTTGCATTGTATTAGAGTTTCTTAGGCTAAAAAATCATCGAATTCAGTTTCAGCCTACCTACCTAAGCCTATAATATAACTTTTTCAAAGAACTCTTTTCTTTATACGGAAAGTAAAGGTTAAATTAAAATAAAACAACATAAGATTTAGTGCAGAACTGCAGAAAATGATGTAGAATTCAGAATTGTAGATACAATATACATTGTATAATGTAAGTATATAATTTACGTATGTGAGTGTGTGGGATGTATGAGATGTAATAATATCAAAGTAGTACGTTCCATTCAGCGTTACTTTATTTTACTTTACGTTTACAATTTATATTACGATTACATTTACAATACAAGTAACTATAAGAAAAAATTACAAAAAGTAATTTTATACTCATTATTCATTTAAAAAATAAATAAATAAATATCCTAATTTGCTGTACAACAGTAAACTATTGACTGCATACTTTTATAAGATCCAAAAGTTTGTATTGCTAAAAATATTCGTATTAAACCTAAGTGCATTGTATTATCAATTTAATTAATGATTAAATGAATAGAATAGAAGCTAAAGCTTTATGGAATTCGTACCTGTCTGTAATTAAATATTGTTAAAAAATATTTTTGTGCAAATAAATATACCTAACCAGAAACCAAAACTAAAAGGTAAGCAAGTTAAGAATTGTTATAACAAATACAACTAGCATAAACATAACATTGAAAAAAAGTTTTTTTTTGATCAAATTAAGCAAGGTTTACGATTTAAGTTTAAGATTGCTAACTAGCTTAGCTGAGTAAGCTGACCATTATTGACCCGATATTCAGTTCATTTATACAAAACAAAAAGTACCCGAGTTCTTTCTAGTCTATCAAGACCTATATTTATTTTCCCAATGAAGTAATAAAGTTTTCTCAGTTCTCTCAGGTAACTTGTACATAAAATATTTCGTGATGATGTGATGTGATGTATTTTTTGATATATTGATTTTTTTTTTACTTTGCGTTGAATGTACAAGTTACATATTATAATTGATTCCAAAATAACAGTACTTTTAGTATGGTCTGTACAGGAGGAAGCAGAGAAAATAAAATATTTTACATTATCAATTACGTTAGAAAATGAATATTCTTCATTGAGGTTGACTCATAATCACATTTAACTATTAACATAAACATAATTCCGTTTGTTTTCTATTTGCTTGAAATTGCAAACGCACAAGAACACGACTCTGAACGTCAAGTGTCAACTGTTTTAATTACTCATACTAATACTTGTTGGTTGGTTTGATTTTAGTTTATTTTGTAGTGTTAGATCATTTTATTGACAAAAAGTAACAATTATTATTGAAATCGATATTTAATTTCGGTATTGTTTTTTTTTTTACTTTTGTTGCAGATTCCAACTCCAAGCAGATTACAATTAAATTTATATCAAGAAATTTGCTAAACGCATAAGCAGAAAATGATGATTTCTAAATCACTAGTCATCTATTGTTCTATAAGTTAATGAAGCCAGAGTCTAAAAGAGAAAATAATATGAGAATATCTAACTAACAACAGTAACAGAAGTTAAAGCACAACTAAACTAACTGCACATTATGAGTTGATAAGAGAAAATAGACGTTTTATTAAATCCTAACACAATAGCTCATTACAAACTCTTCTTAAAAAACTATCCTTGATCTAAATATATATACGTATTCTGTGGTCCAAAGAAAGTTAAACTGGAATTAAGAAGACCAGAATAATGACAATACGATTATTGGTAAACAACAAGAAAAATGATACTTCGTATTGGCTGGCGAAATACGCCATCCTTATCATCGTATCCTATGGCACTTCAAGGGTACAATAAAAACCTTACTAAAATATTTTATTCAATTCTCTTAATTTCAATATTCATCTTACATACTAATGGAGGTAATTATATATATTTATTGAGATTTCTAAATGGATATTTCTAATTATGATTCTTAATCTTAAACTAGGCTCTAAGGGACCTGATTTACGGAAATATTCACCAGTCGTATACAGTACTCAAATCCTTCATGAACAACACGCTCGCTACAAAAGAGATTTATCGGAGTCTAATACTTTAAAGCTAGATTTATCTTCTAATAATAGGTAAGAGCAAACAAATTAACAAAAGTTAAATAAAAGTACTTAACAAGCATAATTTGATTTAATTAGAACTTTTAAACTCCGACTAAAAGTTGATGATTCAATATTTCACCCTAATGTTTTATTTGAAAACTCTGACGGACCAGTTTTACATGACTTGCAAAAATCAGTAGTCGGACACATACAAGGTAAAAATAAACAATAAACAGCTAAATGTTTATACATTATTGATTTTTCGAACAATTTTTTTCAGATGATGCCGAGTCCAGTGTCCGTGGTACAATAAGCTCAGAAGGAGAATTCGATGGTATTATACGTACAGGAAATGGGGAAAAATTTTACTTAGAACCGTCCTCAAGGTAAGTCCATAATACGAATATGATAAGGGAAAGAATGACATCTTATTGAATTCAGGTACTGGCCAGGAGATGTTTCCAAGCCTGCTGGACTAATGTATGAACCACAAGATGTTCGCTGGCCAAAGGATTTTTCAGAACATTCTGAATCTTGTGAATCTCATAAACTTCATCTATTAAGACGAGAAAATTTAAGTGAAACTGAACAAAGTCAATCTCATTTTAATTTAATCAACAAGAAAAGAAAGCGTCGTTGGGTTGTTGACCACAAGAAGAAAACGTGCATGTTATATCTTCAAGCTGATCACTTGTTTTATACTCGTTTTGGTAGTGAGGAAGCTGCAATTAATGTAATGACTGGACATATTCAACGTGTTAATGAAATATATCGCCAAACTGATTTTAATATGGATGGAGAACCGGATGATATTCAATTTATGATCAAAAGAATCAAAGTGCACACTAAAAACCGTACCACAGATCCTACATATCCTTATGACGGACATTATGAAGTGATCAAATTTTTAGAATTATTTTCCGAAGGAGATTATGACTCATTTTGCTTAGCTTATATGTTTACGTTTCGGGATTTTGAGGGAGGAACGCTAGGCCTAGCATGGACCGGTGACTTAAAAAATGCCGGGGGTGTCTGCGAGAAAAAGGGGCATTTTCGTGGAGGAGTGAAAAGTTTGAACACAGGAATAATCACCCTACTCAATTATGGAAAAGTTGTTTCCCCAGCGGTCTCACATGTAACATTAGCCCATGAAATCGGTCACAATTTTGGGTCACCTCATGACCCTGAAGGAGATAGGGTTTGTACCCCAGGAGGAGATGATGGAAATTATATAATGTTTGCTAGAGCTACCGCTGGTGACAGGAGAAACAATAATAAATTCTCAATATGTAGTTTAAAAAGTATTAATCCAGTGCTCAGTATTAAAGCTCGTGATACTTATGGGTGCTTCACAGGTTAGTTCCTGATACCCAACAAATAACAAACCAAACTTATAAAATGTCTACTATTAATTTCATAGAACCACAAAAGTCTATATGTGGAAACGGCGTTGTGGAAGCAGGTAAAGATGATTTCTCAAATGAATAGAAGATCAATTTAATTTTTTATATTATTTATTAGGAGAGGAATGTGATTGTGGTTGGGAAGAAGATTGTAAGGAAAGTTGCTGCTATCCAATGCGACGTTTTCCAAGAAAGACTGAACCTCCATGTAAATTAAAGTCAAATAGTCAATGCAGCCCTTCCAAAGGTCCCTGCTGTACTGCAAATTGTACATTTACAAGCGGAAATAAATGTCGAGATGACAATGGTTGTCGAAATGTTGCATATTGTGACGGAGGAAGGGCAGAATGTCCCCCGTCTATACTAAAACCTAATAAAACATTATGTGGAAGAAACTCTTATGTTTGTTATATGGGAGTAAGTATTTTAATCCAAATTCCTTTATGAATTTTACTAATGTGAGATTGTTTAAATTAATTAAAGGATTGCACTGGATCGATTTGTTTAGCTTATGGACTGGAATCTTGTCAATGTAGTCAGCAAACTTTTGACAGGAGCACAAAGTTATGTGAAGTTTGTTGTAAATTGCCAGGAGAAAATCAGCCATGCATTTCTTCTTATGATTGGAATGAGCCTCCCTATGACCTGCCTGATGTACTTGCCAAACCAGGTACTCCGTGCCGAAATTATACTGGTTACTGTGATTCTTATAACTCCTGCCGTGAGGTAAGTCCTTCTCACAAAAGCTGTGTTGAATTGACCAGTAAAACATTTCGAAATAAATATATGTAGGTGGACCCATCAGGACCATTGGCCACACTGCGGAAACTCCTTTCTGCCGATGAAGGACTTGCCACTATCGCAGAATGGGTCGATAATCACTGGTATGCTGTTTTAACGGCAATAGGAGTTCTAGTCATCTTACTTGTAAGTAATTCTGTATTCCAATTTTATGGCAATATCATTAGAATCTTCGGGTCATAATGTAAACACTTTACATGAAATTTTAGGTGATCACCGCAAAAATTTGCGGTGTAAATGCCAAAAAACGATTAAGAAAACTCACTGTCCTACACAGTAACGTTGAAGCCATACAGATTCAAAGGTCATACCTCGAAGATGGGGATGGAATTGGGTCTGCAACTGTTCATCCTACTGCAATAAGAAAGAAAATCCCATTTAAAAAGAAAGTAAGAGAAAGGAGGAATAAAAATCGCAATGTCCAACCCAAGCCAAAACTGAAAAATGAAACCAATGGAAGTAAAAGTAGATCCCCTAAAAAAGATCCAAATAAACCAGGAACAAGTAAGGAAGTTGTATCCAAGAGTAAAGATAAAGATAATCCCGTTCCATCAACATCGAAGGAAGCGAGCGCTTCAAAAGTCCAGTTACCATTATTAGATGGATCATCTTTGGGTGCCTTAGGTTCAAGTGATGTACCTAATTCGACTCCTGGTCCAAGTCAACCCTCCAGTAGTACAAGTCTTGTGAATCATGATCACGAGCCTAAAACTGCTATTGTGCCACATGCCAACAGGTTCTCCAAAACCAACCCTCATATTTAAAATCAAATGGTTATAAATATTTTATTGGAGAAGGGAAAGCTTAACTTTGCTTGGAGTCGGTTCTTGGGTTTTTGACAATATTTGTATAACATTACGGAGGACAAAAGGACATATTTTAATATAGATGGGAAAATAAGGAAGATGACTTGTACTGACTGTTCTTTAGAGTCCTGATCATACTAACTCCATTAAATGACCTCAACCATTAATTCACAAGTTTCGCCTTGCCAGTAATCTAATGCCTTTTTAAAAACCAGAAATACGCACCACTAACTCTCAATTCAGAAAACAAAAATATATAACTCGAGCGTTACGTTAGAATACAATTTATTTTTCATGAACTTTAGAAAAATCGGATTTGGAACAAGTCGTAGAAAACGACAGGATCGCACACGACCCAAACTAAGAAAATCGCACACTACACCTTCAACAACCAAGCCACTTGGTTCTTCTCGGGCACATAAATCTGGAACTGGTAATAAATCAACAGACAGCTCTCAATCAACAGTTAAGAAACAAACAAAGCCCAAGTCTGAGATCGAGCCAAAAGCAACAAAGAAATATAATGTATCTGAAACTGATAAAGATATTATTAACCCCTCAACAAGTAAATTGAGTAAATCTTCCACAGCAGCAGAACCAAAGGAAAAACGAAATATTCAAGTTGTTTATAGACCACCTTTTTCAGTAAAAGTAGAATTAGTACCTGAATCCAAGGAATCCTCTAAACCTGAACCAACAAAAGATAAGAAAAGTAAAATCGGCTCAACAACTACTACAACTAGTAAAATTGAAAAACCTAAAAAAATAACATCCTCTTCATCAAACGCTGCCCTTAAACCACCCGAGCACAATTTAAAATTATCAAACTCACTTCTTCGACGAAGAAGACTTGCCAAAGGGCTTGGAAGCGTTTCTTCAAGTAAGAGTAGAAGCAAAGCCGAGAAGAAAAGTGAATTACAAATTCTTATTCCTAACAATCATGAAGATGATGATCAAATTACACCACAACCTCCATCAACATCTTAACAATGCCATCCATCCTATAATTTATAAATAAGCTAAATATTTAATTAAATGTAGTTCGATTCTGTTCTGGCATTTAACTCTACTACTCCTACCATAAAGTTTTAGGAAGATTTTTTTTAACAATTGACTGTGATGATCTCTAATACAACTAATCCTAGTAACTATAGTTAACCCAAAGCATGTTTGTATGAATGGAAATGCCAAATCAACTACGTTTCTTTTTGCTTGAATGTTTTCTACTCCTATTTTATTTCTAAGTCCTAGGTTAGTCTTACAAGAAAATTATAATTCAAATGCGTAAACCGTATTGATTTGAATAATAAAAATAAAATAAATAAAAAAGTGAATTCTTTGCATTAAAATAAAATTATCATTGTTGATTTGATTTAAACATTTCTTACTTGCGTCAGAGAATAAAATTGAGAAAACTGACAAATTTCCTCATCTTATCAATCAATATGATTAGAAAAAATATTTTTTATATAAAGGATCCACTGATTTATTTACTAAAAAAAGAATTTTAACTGAAATATTACAATTTATGTTTCACATTGTTTTTCTTTTACATATCAATTTCACAATGTTTTTTTTCGCGACAAGGACAACTAGCCATATGTTTTATGGCTAATTATTAATAGTTTAAATATACGAAAAATTTTGACTTCATGATATTAATTCGTTAAAAAAGGGAAAGAAAGTGAATATACTTAATAAACCAGGGTTTAAACTTAGATTTAAGTTTTAAAGGAAGATTATTTACGTAGGAAGAAAATGATATAATATGTTCTTTTATATTTTTAGATGAAAGCGAAAGATGCCCACAGGTATAGTTTTTGCTCTCTCATTCATTTAATCGCTCTTGCTTTTACCAGGTTCATTTGACTCAGATTTAGATTCTGGCTCATCTTCATCAGAGTAATTTGATGGATCTTCACCGGGTTTCAATAATTTACCAACAAAGTCATATTTCTCTGAAAATAGAAAAGAATATGTTGAATAGAATCCACGGAAAATATGAGTAATCAGAAATACCTTCTAATTGTTCAGCCCATTCACGTACGGAATCCATTTGGACACTGTTAAGATCAGATAAATCATCATACTCCTCTTTGACCATATCTGTCTGGAACAATGCGAGAGCTCGGGAAGCATCATGACCAGCAAATGATGAGTACGGACCACCTGTTTAAACCACAAACAAACAAATTATTAGTCTTTTAAAATTAGTTATACAATTACGATTATGATATGATATGACTTATAAATGTACCTGGCCCATAGAATCGTTTTCCACGTGTAACATCAAATACTTTTCCATTAACAGCTACAAGGATCCGTCCACTCTCATCATTCCCATCATATTTCCGTAATTCAGCTAGGGTCATGTCCCGTTTTTTCATTTTAGGTAATGGAGGTGGTGGGGCTGGGAATGCAGTATCATCTTGTCGCCGTGCACCAATAATTTTATAAATAAGGAAAACAATCGCACAAACAAGAATAAAATTAATTGGATTAGCAAAAATTTCCCAAAAGAATTCCTCAATAGCACTAGTGGCATTTGTAGAGTCGAGTTCTTCTGTAGAAGAAGAAGAAGAGCTGACATGATCTGACCCGGAGGAAACACCTGCCATTTTGGTTGGAGAGAAGTCTTAGTCTTTAGTGATGATTTGATGGGTGATTTGCGATGGGGGATGGGGGGATGGATGGATGGATGACTGGCAATGGAGTATGTATGGAGTAACTGGAGAACGAGTTTTTGATTAACTTTTCCTTTTCACTTGGATTGGATAGGAGTAATGGGTAATATTATTATTATTATTTTAATTAGAAAATCAGCAAAGACCAGGCCAGGCCAGGATGACACGGACAGATGCAATAGTAGAGACCACGGACACGGAGCAGAGTAAGAAAAAATCAAATGTAAGTAGGAAAACTAAAACACATGTGTGTGAATCGGAATCCTTGGTTTGATTTGATTTGATTTCTGCAATGTAATTCTTTCTTATGTAATTGTAAGCACAACTAGCGTTAAGTAATCAGAAATCAAACTTAGTTGTTTGCTAGTTTGCTACTTGTTATATGAATATTCTGTTTCTGTGGTGTTAGTACCTAAGTTAGTTGATTTGCTGGACTGGACTGCTGCTACTTGCTGGGGTGGCTGACGGTTGACGGTGGTGGTGTGATTGAGAATGGAGATTGCAGATTGCAGCATTTGCTTTTGCAGCTACGAAACGAAATACGAATTACGAATTACGATGAATACAGAGAAGAATTCAATAAGGAATGAAAGGAGGAGAGCCACACAAATAGGCCAGAGCTCTATAGCTCACAATCCACACACCGAATACAATAGAAGTACAACACTGCATTAGTGCATTCTTCAACTAAACTAACTGCATGCATACGCGAACACTTTATGATCCTTTCCAGTTTCCAGTTTTGAGTTCCAGTCTAAGTTTTAGAGCCCTATTAAATGTAAGACAATGGAAAAGAATGTGAACTATGCATGCTCTAAAACTAAAACTAAAACACCAGGTAAAAATTCCTTACCTACCTGGACCGTCTGTATGTCCGTTCAGTACACGTCTTCCAAGATGTGTTAGCCATGGACGCGACGCTCCACGTTCATCAAGCTTTTACTCACTTTGCATTGTTTACGTTGGATAGATAGAATTAGATGATGTCATGTCATTCATGATCGCAAATAATTAATTGAATTCAGCATCAGCATCTTACTTTGTCTGTCCTCAATGGACAGAATCCCGTTTTTACCTTTGTCAAGTGAAGTCAAGCTAGATATATCTAACGAATTAGGAATGACGATAGATTCTAAGAAATCTGATGCATTTCCAACAAGATATCTCTTCCTTTCCAGTCCATAGGGTAATGATATTGTCCAGGTCTTTTTCGATTGAATAGAATACATAGTAATGATAATAAAGTGACAATATTTCTTTCAATTCAAACCAAAACCTGCATAATATTTGGACCGTGTTGAGGTTGAGGTTTTGAGTTTTATGCTTTCTCCTGACTTTTACTTTATGCCTTCTTTCTTTATATCCTGTTTTATTAATGCTATTACTATGAGCTATGACTGACTCTGACTTCTTGCCCTTATGCAAATTGTTTTTGTCACGTAAACTTGATAATAAAATTTGGTAGCGTTTGGAGTTTATTTACTGCATCGACTTGATTCTCTAATTTCTAATACTAATCCTAATCTTATCTCGAATTCTCCTATAAAAGTGATCATGATGTTGGTGACACAAATACGTCATACTTCATGCATTCATAAATTCATCATTCATTACAAATAGTCGTTGAGTTGATTTTTATTAGTGTAGAATATGATAAAGAAGTTAAATGTGAATGGCCTGATTTTAGAGAAAACATTGATTAACAAAAGCAAAATCATTTCACTTTTTGGTCTATATTTTATTTTTTATATATATAACAATTTGATTTGGAGTAGGAACAAACTTAGGAAAGTTTTTACTTATACAACTACTACTCTACAGACTAAGGATTTGATTGAAATCATTAAAATATTTCTATTACCATTGCAGATTGCATAGCTACTGTATTGCTATTTCTAATATTAATAAATACTGCTTTTTAATAAATCTAATGACCTCATGCAAACAAAACGCAACATGATAACATGCGCTATGTCAAAGAACTGCAGAATCGAATAATATACGAACAAATTAATGTAGGCTATAATATCACTTATTCTTATTGTAAAATTATTTATAATTATAAACATAATGCAACAGAAATGCTTCATATCATCATAATATATAATAATTCCATATAATAATTTGTTTATACCTATACCTTTAAGAAAACTAGGTATTTACATTGATTCCTTCAGTTCTGTAAATCACGCTGGAATTACGTGAACTTATCAAATAATATTATAATTGAAATGAAGTCGGTCAAGATCAAGTAGAGTTCCATTTAAATGTTCAAGGATATCAGCATAAAATAGTAGTAATTTGTGGACTCGAACAGGAAACTTTCTGTGAACCGGTTTTCCTTATGATGCAAAATTGCAAATACAAAATAAACTAAAAGTTGTAAGACTGAATTTTGTATCCAATTAATTGCCGCATCTAAAAACATTAATAATAGGAGTAATTACAGTTAGGAAAGGGTTATCAAATGAAACGACAAGAGATGCAACCCACCCCTACTAGGAGAAGAGAATTTCATCCCCCTAAACCAATACATTCGCTCTTAAATCAACTAAGAGACTATCAAATTCTGAATTCAGGAGAAAAAAACTCTAAGAACAAACAACGATATTATTTTTATTCCACAATCAGCATTCTAATTCTTTCAATTGACAATGCCTATCTGATAATTAGGTTTTTAAATTTTTTGAAATAAAATTCTTGTTCTTATCATCTATTCTTAGATATCCTAAGAGAAAAAATTATCACCACTCCTGGTTTATTGTAATGATTTCTATTGATGGATCAACTTGACTTCTAATTTTTGATAGCCTTATGGTTAATCTTGCTAAAATGCTAGACTTGTTTTGGGAAATTTTCACTCCTGTAGAATATACTGTTGGAATGGTACCATACAATCGATCTGGACCTCGTTTATAAAATCTTTCAGTGTTGGAATCATAATTTTACTTTTGGTGAAATATTTATAATCTGGATTACTAGTACAATCAATTCCATCATAAGCTATTTTTCGAAACATTTTTAGGAACAAAGGTTGTTCTTGAAATCTAGATGGAAAGACTTCGATGGCAGGTTCCTCTATGCTATAACTATAAAGAATAAAGGACTCGTCCGTCCCGTGATATCTCAAGTTTTTGATTTAAACAGTCGTAATAAAGTAAATGAGCTAATTTTATTTGTTCAACAAATTATTTCAAAACTGAAATTCCCAGCACATTGATCAACTGGCTTCAAATTTTCAATCCGAATTTTCGGAGTTGGCATCTCGATTTGCCTGGCTGGACCATGGATTTGGAACCCAATACGTGAAATGCCTAAAATTGCAATAATGCTTGTTCATTGTTCCTGAAATCTTAGTCATGAACAAGCTTGAGTAAAATTGTTTCAAGCAATAGCAATCTGCTTTTATAGCTAGCTATGTTAAGTAGTACTTTTGACTATAAATACAATTTTTGGATGAAAAGGAATTCTGTTTTGTAGCATCATACATCAAATTCCTGAAGTCCTCTCGTCGATCCCTTACGTATCATTTTCCATGCAAAAATTAAGTCTCACGTATGCAATTTACTCAATCTTACTTCATTTTGTAACCCAAAGAGACTTTATGGGATACTTTCTAACTTCAACTACACAAATAATACGTGACAGGAGAAAATAAATATTATCTGAATGCATTTTTTCATTCTTATTAACTAAAAACTTGTTTCCTATCTAAATGGAGGAGGAGGCTTCCCAAATTCTCAGTTAAAGAGTACTAAAGTAATAACTGACTGCTTAGGTTGACCCCAGATCAGTCCATGGGGTTTCTTGTGTATGAGAAAGCATTTGCAAAAGGGGCCGCACAAGTTAACCAGACTGGATTTTAGAAAACCATCAAAATAAATAATTATATTTTAATTTTAAAGTTTTAGAAATTTACGAATTTATTTATTCGGAACCTAAATATAAACAATTATTTTTGATTGGTTATTGAAACGAAAAGACTGTACACGAACAATTTTTAATACTATGTTAAGAAATATATTATAAAACTTAAAATATATTTTAAAAAATATGTTGAGTTGTTGTTAAAACAAAGCATTGCGTTTAGGTGGTAAATTAGCATTACCCACCCTTTGCATTTCCATTTGAGTTTTGGAAATGTCAGCTAATGCCTTTTGAACTTTATCTAATAATTTTTCTCCCCGTTCAATTACATCTTTTAATTTTGTTGTTGCTTCTATATTTTCTTGTTCTAATCTTCTAAGACTAGCCAGCTAAAAAAGAAGAAAAATAGTCGTGAATAGTTAATCCTAATGTGAGGGTTTCGAACGGTTTATTTTGTTGTAGGAGGTCATTGTCATAGATAGTTCAATTACCTGAAGTTCTGTAGATGATTCTTCACTTGGCAAGCTGTCAATAAGATGATCAATATCCTTGGCTGTTCGGGCTATCATCGTTGCAAACATCATAGTGTAATCTAAATAGTTCATAATAATATTACTAGCAGTTTTATAACAATAGGAGTAACCGAACAATGTTTGTGAGCTGTTATTTATTTATATCTCACTTTGATTTTCTGGAAGTGGGGGAGTAGGGGGTATAGTTGATCCTCGTTCTGGGATAAATTTTGTAGAGGAAGCAACTTGTTGGAGTACACCAATCCCATTGCAAAAATTATCTGCTTGCTACAAAACAATGCAACAAACAATGTATTAGATACAAATCAATTAAATAATGACAATTAAGCGTACTTACATGATTAACAGCATCTTGGAGTTGTGTTAGTCGATCCGTCATTATCAATCGATGGATATAGAAATCCTAGTATCGTATCGTTCGAATTTCGAAATCGAGCCTT
>JAQGCY010000117.1:0-28451 GCA_034700645.1 Xenylla mediterranea | reverse complement strand
ATAGAAAAATATAGTAGGAGTAGGATTGTAGGATTTTTATCTTTTGTCGTCAAAATTTTCATTTGACTGTCACCCGATGTCTTTTCTCATAATCTTATCTTAGGAAGGAAAGACAGGAATGAAGCGAAAGCATCTTAGTTTACTTTCTCCTTGTGTCCCAACATAACAAATCCGAGTTCGCATCATTACGTTGACTAAAAGTGTGTGTGAGAAAGAGAATAAGAATAGTAATAGCTTTAGACGCTCCTTATTGCTCTGGCTTGGCAGGAGAGGTTGGTTTATACTTTATAAGGAGATCTATATATCTGGTAGACAGTATCGATCAGCCCATTACCCGGAACTACTGAGATCAGGTATTATGTATCTATGACTTGAACAAGGCCGTGCTGTAATACCTTCTTATGGTTTTCTGGTAATGGGCTCTGTATATATAGGCACTTAAGTAGGGAATGTCATGTCTATCTTTCATTATATGGAGAAAGCCAAAACATATGCCAATGCACCACTGTAAATCATTTTTTAGCAGTAAGTTCCAATCAGAGTCTGAATAATGGGGAAAGTAAGAGTATAATTGGGAAGGTTCCCAAAAGAAAAGTTCAACAGAAATCACTATTCTCCATTTCATAGGAGTAACTCTAATGTATGTACTTTGATTCAATTCAATTCCGTTCCATTTAGTTTTCACTTCAGTAATAGAATAGTTTACTTGACTCTATCTCACTACAGCTTGTCGCTTACAAAAGAGAAATGAGTTTCCTAAATGTGTATTATATCCTACTTTCTTTAGTTGTGCCAACATGCAAGTCTAACACTGGAGAATTGATTGGTGCCATGAGACACGAAACCGTGACGGTTCGGTGTGAAATGGCTTCTGATCCACCGAACGTCCAGTTCAGTTGGACTTTTAACAATTCAGCCGTAGAAGTTATGCCTATTCCGCGTTCTCTGTTCACATTCAACGGAACAGTGAGCTTGCTTAATCACACTCCATCCACGGAACAGGAATTCGGCACTCTGACCTGTTGGGGAGCCAACTCCATTGGTGATGGAAGAAATGAACCATGTCACTTCCAAATCGTACAAGCTGGCAAACCCTTCCCACCCAAAAATTGTTCCATCAACAATCAAACAGAAGACTCTTTGAATATAACATGTATAGAAGGATTTGACGGCGGCCTACCACAAAGCTTTCTCTTACACGTTGTTGATACTCAAGCCAAAAAGATAAGGCTTAACATATCCTCAACAGTACGTGTCATTTCCACATTAGTCATGTTCACACTGTTCTGATCTCATAAACCTCATCTTCTATTTCTTTCTCAGATGCCGTTTTTTGCAGTTGAGGGAATGGAATCCGGTGTTGTATTCAAGTTCCTTATCTATTCTGGCAATAGTAAAGGCATTTCCGAACCCTTTGTTATAGAGGGCATCACTTTTAGAGGTGTAGCAAGATTTACGGGTAAATAATTACACTTTCAAAATCTAAAAAATAATCAAATAAAGTTTGCTTTCCTCTTCAAAGAACAGTGAGGAAGCATGTTTCCAAAAAAACGATTTTATTTTAGGGTTATGACAGAAAATAAGAACAATGGATAAGTAAACATACTTGCAAATGAACATTTTTATTTTGTTGTGTGACAGGTTCCAGCAGCACGGCGGAACTCAATCCACTATTTACAATTCTAGTCGTTTGTTCTATTGTTCTCATTATATTTCTAACTGTAAGCATAATTGCGATTTGGAAGCGTTCTAGACGAAAAAAGCCCCCTGTTGTTAAGGCTCACATTAGAAGAGATAGTGAAACAAATTTTCAGTCAGCCGAAACAACTATCGGTAAAATCGATCAAAATGGCACAGAAGATATCGGGAATCCAGATGTTATTCCAAATAAAAATGGTAAGGAAAACGAATTTTTAAACAAACAAGAATTATTTAAATGCAAACGGTTTAATAATAATAATACAAAACGAATCATTATTTAGTGTTAGTTAACTACTAGCCACTCCCTGAATCTGGCTCTTATTGTTGTGTTATAATTACATTTTTCAAACACGTATTAAAAGTTAGATCTCTTGTTTTCCTTGGCATGTTCTTGAGAAGGAAATTTGCCTGAAGGAGAATAATATTGTAATAAGTACAATAGTATGTCTTACTTAGATTTAATAATAGAGCAGAGAAATCAATCTGAAGGGGAAGTTTGGGCCAAAGTCTCAGAGCCTGATTGATTATATAAATGAGTCAAAGTGAAGGCCGTTGTGGAAGAACAAAAAATGGTTCAACTAATCTCTTCGTCTCCAACGCAATTCTTCTTCTTTGCTCCGAACGGGTTGCATGAACTCATGTTCCAAAATCTCTGTTACATATATTTGACCGCAAGAATGTTTGTACATAGGAAAGTAACCTTAGTGTCTTATTTCTTTCTAGGTGGTCTGAGAGGATTTATTAGAATTCACAAAACTCCACCAGCTCGAAGAAGAAAAAAGAACCTAGAGGTGAATTACAATGGAGAAACCGTTGCATTAACCGATGAGCCCCATGTAATTAATATTCTTCATTTTTCATCTCTCTCTTTGTCAGACTCATTTTGCATTACTGATTAAGATTTAGACTTTCATCTGTCTCTTTAATTGAAACTGACTAGTCAAACTATTCATGCTTGTAACATTGTGTTCCTCAACGGAAAATTCAATCTCTGTTGTGGTGAGATAAGACATAAGACTCGACGGACTTGGATTTCACACTTTGATGAATTATTCCATTCAATGAATAATATAATTAGCCTCTTTACATTAGTTATCACTCTCAACAACATGTCTTACTAAGTCATTATTCTCTTTTTGTCTATATAGGAAATTATGGGACAAACAAATCACAAAAACAGCAGAATACTCATTCCTTCCACTCATGCATCTCTTCCCAGGGAAAGTCGGATTTAAATGCTACAACAGTTTTCTTCATTCATGCCTACATTACATAGATATATTTATGCAAATTATCTTATAAATTATAATCCAGTTTATTCCTTTTTTGTACTAGGTATTTTTTATGCATGATAATATTTAATTATAACAATTACAAAGAATTATTCTTGTTCTTCCGATTTGAGTGCTACATACAATTTTGGAGAATTACAAACATAAACATGAGCGTATTGGATATAGTTGACGAAAATATATTGAAAAAAGAATATACATATTACGATTCTCCGAATCCAATGCTCTAACATATAAATGAAACATTGACATATACTCATTGACTCTTGTTATCCTATTGGGTGTTAATTAAAATTTTATTGAAGCTATTATCAAAGAAATTTATGAATAAAAGTACAAGAAATGTTTCAATAATACACTGTTTAGTTGATGAAAGGAATCTCGATTCCTGTTTCCAAAGAATGAGTGTTCAGGGAAAAAGTCCACTGAAATAATAAACACTCTATAGATTTTAAAAATCTGACCATAAGCCTGAAAACAAAGACTTCAAAGCAAACTAACTTCCGTTGGAGTTAAAATTTTGGGAATAGTCTCATAAATATCTAATAGAGTGGAAAATCGAAGCTTTAGCATTGGTGAGGAAGAGGAAATGGACATGTAAACTTGGCGTATGTTGGGACTGGTTTTTTTGAGTTGAGTCCGTTCTGTTCGTATTGATCAAATATAGTCAATTCATGAGCTCTTTCTAATTCTAGTCATGTTCTTTCTTTTAGTTCTTTTTTGGCCTTTAGTTCTAACATATTTTTATGCTCCTTAACCTTTTCTTTGGAAGTAGGTCCTGTACTTTACTGAATTACAAAATGTAAGAAATTCTATAGAGTAAATCATTCATTCTAGAAGGAATTACTTGAATGTCAATTAAACAGATAGATTCGACCGTGTCCCTTAGAACCACTCCATTTCACTCTATTGGCTCCTAAGAATGTAATTAGAAAGCTAAATATTTTCTAAGCATGTAACATTCCTTTAAGCTTGTTTACTGTTCTTTCTAAATACTTATAAAATTTGCCAACTTTTTTTTCTGTTATTAGGATGAGTATTTCAATATATCTTAACTCAGTAGACTATTTTACTACTATACATACAATAGTCTTTCATTTGGAAAGCTTTATGGAGAAGAAGCACTAATAGTAGTAAGAACCAAATGAATAAAAAGAAAAAGAAATACTGAAGAAGCAAACGGAGTGAGTCCCAAAGGAATCCGCCAAGGCGTAAGTATCCCAGTGGACCGCCTGCCTTGCTTTTCTTTCTTCATTTTCTTTTTATTCTTTCTTCATCTGGAATTTCTTTTTCACATTCTTCCAGCTCTACTCTTTACCCCTAAAACATAACTATGTATACAATGTCTTTTATTTCTTTCCAACAACTTCTGTACTCTAGCTGCTGGGTCTCTACAATTACCCCTTTGACTATATACCTAAAATTACGTCCCCTTTTTTAGACAACATTAGGCAGGACATTCCATCTTTCTTGGTCAGGTAATTTAAGTTGTCTATGTACACACACAGGTACAATAACGAGTTCATGGGTTGTAAAACATGGAACAGAATACGACATGACACTCAGTTTTATGTTCTTAATAGAATTAGCTTTACGGTTTCTAGTGATAATATATGTGGATAATTTCTTTAATTTTAAATGTCTTTCTTTAAATGTGATGAACTTCATTTCACAGATTTCTATTTGTTTGTTCCACTTTTCTGTTCGAGTAGTCAATTTTTAAATAAACAACGAACTTATTATGGATAATCATTAATAAGAAAGCTTGTTTGCTTGAGCGAATTCGTCAATGTTGATTACAGTGTTCGACTTTCTAGCTTGTTCTGCAGCAAAAACATAAACATGAGAATCTAAAGTATTACAGAAAATGAAGAATTCTTAATAAACGTTAAACGATATGCCCCATTGTTTCAAAGGTTACCTAAAGTTTCTTCGGGGCCTGATAGGATATAGCTTTTGTTCCCTGTTACACAGGCAAAAACAAAAGCTTGCATTAGTGCAAAATCTCCTCCTCCATGTCCACTACCCGGTATTCCTTCATATTTTTGTTTAGAAACAATACTTGGTATAAAGATCTCGGTCTTTCTCGAACAAAAATCATAATGCTTAATTTCGTCTACTCCATCCCCTTCCAATTGCCCTCTGTTTCCAAATATTCTAGTCTGGATTTACATATTTTATTTTGATTAAATAAACAAAATAAACTAAATTAAAACAAAGTTCTCAATTTTCTTACTTTTCTCTCACACATGGCTTCGGTAAAGGCTATCATAGAAAATGATGCCGTTGATCCATCCTCAAACTCCATGTTAACGACTTGATTATCACATACGTCATTAGAACCAGAATACACACAACTTCCATAGTTTCCAGATTTTAGCGCAGCTGTGAGGCTTTCGATATCTTTAAATATTAATAAGAAATAATGATGTCAATATATAAGTATAGTTGATATTATTCACTATTTGACACTATACAACAACTACACTACCTATATTTCCACTTGGCTGGACAACGTCAATAGGCCATGATGTAATACCTTGTTTTATGAATGGCTCAATGTATATCTTTTTCGCAGAATAAGGACATTTTTCCGAGTACTTGCAATCTAAGCAATTTCTGTTTTAGGCAAAAGTTACAATGTGAAATATTATCCGACCTATTAAATAAGCAAGGTTTAATTTTGTCATTTACATTGCATTTCCTGCTTCACTGGGTTTATTTTCTTGCTTGAAATGTTTAAGAGAACCGAATGAAGAGATATTCTAGAAAATATTCCAGATAGACTCATTGAACTTTGATTTGAATAGAATACGAGACCGTATTTATGCTCTTACTCTACACTTCTTCCCCATCATAAATGATATAAGATCCAAATCATGGCAACTTTTTGAGAGAAGAGAAAACGTTGATGTGGCTTCATTATTCCACGTACCCCTGACAAACTTTATCGTCAAATAAAAGATCAGATTTAGCAATAAATCAACAACAGTTAAAGTGATTCGTAAATATATAAAGCATGATTCCTTACAGAATGAGCAAAATGCCAAAATCCAACTGGTTCCAAATGTTGAATGTTTACAATATCACCCAAAACACCGGAACCAATTAATTTCATCATTGTAAAAGTGTATGGAGTATATCTGAGTACATGACCAACAGCAAAAATTACGTTATTTTCTTTGATTGCATGAACAATCCGGGAGCAATCTTCTACTTGGAGTGCCATCGGCTTTTCCAATAGGATATTATATTTTAAATTGGCAAATTCTAATAAAAAGAAGTTAAATGGAAAGTTCATCAAAATCATAAAAATAGGTTCTACGATTTTGTTGTTACCAATTGCAGGCTCTACGTGCTCTCTGTCAGTTGTACAAATTGCTACAGCATTACAAAATTTGGGAACTTTGGTCATCTGTTAATTCAATTGAACAATCTTTATTTTAGAACTTATTTGTATTTGCTATTTCATTTTATTAAGACCTTACCTTTCTCCAGTCCGTAAATACATTGCTCTCGCTGATATTAAATTTCTATATTAGGAATAAATTGAATTGAACGGTAGTAAGTTCAAAACAAGTTTCCTTCCCTGCATCCATTAATAATCTAATTTTCATTTTCTCTTTAAAGAGTCTAGGAAGGTAAGTCCTGACCCCCATTTTCTTTACAGTTTAAGTATGTTAAGGACGCTGGCGCTGGTTCTGCTTAGCTTAGAGAAAAAAACTTGCATTTTTGCAATGAGCTGAGGCTTAAATTACCTTTACCATAATCAGAGGTTAGTTTTAAATCTGGATGCGCTCATTATGTTCTTTTAAACCGGACGATAAACAAGTTTAATGAACTGCGAACATATTCGACGAGACGTAATAGTTAGTCCCAGAAACGCAAGTCCTTTAATTACTTGTAACTAGTTGAGTAAATTATCTTATGATAACGACCTACACATCTGTATGAGCTCCCGAATCAAACATATGTAATACGTTTGACTAAATAAGTTAACATTAACTTTAGCTTTAAATCTCAATCCACTGTTACTGTTTGGATTGCAGGATATCAAAATAATTTTTTTCAGTCAATAAAGTAGAATACCTTAATCATATAATTTCTTCTAAACTCATGATGGTCTGCTACAGCGACAATTTTTAGCCAATCCGGAAATAATATTGCATATTCAGCATACAATTTCCCTCTGGAAAGATTCAGATTAATAAAATTGAGTTAAAAATCTGTCATTGCTAACATTTGTTCAAAAGTACATACCTTGCCCCTGCACCAACAATTGCCAAAGTAATTGGGCTTTCGGGTTTGCTTGGTATTGGAAGATTATAATAATTTGTCATTTTAGAATTTGTGATGTTTCAGGAAGGCTACAAAAACTAAGGAAAAAGTATTTTACACGCTAAATAAATAACTGGAAATCAGTGCTGGCACCATGAATCTTTGTAGAGTTATGACTATGAATTAATAACAAGTAGTAAGATTCTTTATGCAATATTAATAGCTCTAGCTATATTTATTATTCAATTACATCTCATATTACACTTCATGTTATGGTTATGGTTTGAGTTGAGCATAAATTTTTGTTATCGGATACTCACTGAGCGAATGCTAAAAGGTGAAAGAGATTACATATACTAGTCTGTAGTCTAGGGACAAGTTTATGTTACATAAGAATTCAATTTAGTCTTGTATTATATTTAAATGTTGAATGGTTTCTGTTTGTGTTTAAATTAAGAAGATAAATACAGTATACTTGCAGCGTGTATTTAACAAACTAGAACTGGACTAGACGCAGACAGTAGACCTATTTAGAATTCTTGTAAAAGCTCAGCTCAACCATCAAACTAAGAGCAATGCAACAAACTAAAATGTAAGATGCTTATTATACCAAAAGTTTTTTGATGCCCACTGGCACAACAATCTTTTCTCTAAACTTTCCATTTTAAGATATGTGTGTAGAGGATTTATTCTACTGACATCATCAATCTTTGGAAACAAGGTTTAGATTTATAAATTGACTTGTGAAATACTGCTCCTTTCCTCTTACAAAGACACCCAATGATAAAGGTAGGTTGAAATCCTAGAGTTTTTATTGTCCTCCAGCATTAGGATTATTTCTAAAAGTGGAAAACTACTTTCCTTTATGAAGTAAAGTACAAGAGAGTTGAGGGTTAAGAAAGCCGGAAAACAAATCACGTAACAGTTTCTTTTCTAAGGTATAAGAATCTCTAATATATTAGGTTGAATGGACTCCTGGAAACAACAGGATATAATTCTAAGTATTTCCAAATATTTTTGGGCAAATTGTCACAAGTCATACCTCATACCCAACTTGTAGAAGTTAAGTTCAGAACAGCAAGAAAATAAAAAAAGTTTTCGTAATTTTTTATTTACTGTTTGATTCATATAAGCGCAAAACAATGAAGTGGCTTATTGGAACTGACTCATATCATATCTAATAGTTTTACATTTAGGTAGTCTAGCATCCGTTGCCCTTTGCTAAACAATATTCAAAATCTCCACTTACTATAAAAACACACTTATGCTAATTACATTTAAATCGATTCACTCATTTAATTGGAAAAATTGCCTTGGTAAAGTGTTGCTAATTACATTTTAATAATGAATGTCCGTTCCAATCCAATGCTGCTCGTTTAACAGCAAAGATGAATGTGATGAACCAAAAACGGAACGGTACTCTGGTACACCTTTACTTGTACTCTCTCCGTTGTATTTTTTACCTCGTTGGTTTGGTTGAAAAAACCTGCCAACACCTTTGATCTCGGATATTTGATACTTCAACTCCATAGGTTGGTGGTTGGTGGTGGTAGGCTTGCATCCCGTGCCTTATGAAGGTATTGATAATCTGTTTAAAAAGTGCTGCATTTGAAAGCCTTTGCATACATTGCATTCCACTTCCACACTGCTGGTACGGGGGAAGGACACATAAATTTTATTTTTTTCCGATTCCTCGTCAAAAACCCATTATAATAATGATTTTCCTTCAGTTGCTAAAGCATAGGCCTTACCTCATAAGATCACGATAATAATTTATTGAACATGCAAAAGTCAAGCTTGTCACACACTTCAAAGAGATAAATAAAAAAAATTCCAATTGTTATGCACCTCATCTTCTGACTATACTTCCAAGTTTTTTCAGTTTTTCATGAAATATTGGACCTGACATTATAAATTGAAGTTTTGGTGAAAAGCATCAAGAATTTCTCAATTCAAAATAACACTTTCAACTCTGGTGCTGGATAAGATGCGACAACATCTTCTGACAGCGTCATTTTTGATCAATATATATGCGTTTTCTGTAACATTTCATAAGTGGCCAGTTTTCCATGTTCTTCAAAATTGTATGCATTCCGGTCCTTTTCCTCGCTTAAGGGCTCCACATGTAACAAATAGAATATCTGCCCATGGAAAGAAAGAATTGTTTCTGCAAATAAAGGAAAAGCTCCAACTCCAAGATTTGGTTTTATCTCTTGAAAGCAGTTTGGAGAAAGAAATGTGTGTTGGAAAGTTTCATATAATAAAATGTTACGCATTATGTTTCTTTCTAAAGAATAAAATGTAGAAGTAATCACAATAGTTCCTACTTTTCTACCGAAATCGAACAAAAACAATAAGTAAAGAAGTGTGAATTGTAAAGTATTGTTTTCTGTTATCTTTACGTTATTCTTACAGAGGAACTATGGGTTTTCTATCTATTCTCTATTCCTTCCATTATGGGAAAAGTTTGAATTTCTGTGTAAATCTCTAGGTGATAATCATTTTTTGAGAAGTAAAGGGTTTTCTTATTTTTTTCATGTTCAAGAACTATATTTCCGTTTCAGAACAATCATAATGAAAAAAGAATTATGAACTATTTCATAAATTGGATTTATATGCTTTAGGTGTAAAAGATCCGTTTTGAAGAATTATTGGTGCCAAGAGACAGATAAGATCATCAGATAGCATAACCTGTGTAATTGGAACAAATTCTGGAAAAATTAAGGAAAGTTAAACCTTAGATCACCAGGAAGGAACCTCAAGTTATGAATAAGTTGCACTGGACATATTTTTATGCAGTTAATTCCTAATTTGACGAAGAAAACTGGAAATATCAGTCCTGGTAAAGATGAGTTTCCGTTAGGAGGAAGCTTTCTCCAAAAATATTAAGGAATACTTGCAATCTTAAAGTTGCGTATAGTATTACGAATTCAACCGTAATTTCGACTTTCGACTTGACAGTTAAGGTGGGATACAGTGGAGCAAATCAGGTTTGCAAGTGAAAGTTTATGAGAATAGACAAAAGCTTCTGGAATTGAATGAAACATTAATTTTGATTTGATTCACTTTGTACTGAATTTAATGTTTTATCAGGGTAGGGAATGAGCATCGTATATAGTAATTTAAGAAATATACTCGTGTACTATGTATATGTGATATGGTTCTGTCGTACGGGAAAGCATCCATGTAAAAAACGATACATTGTTTTCCAGCTGGTGTACGCTGATTTATAAGGCCCTTTACAGTATATTGTTGTTTACTATACCTAAGCGACTGGGGAAGTCAACTACACTTGAAATTAAATAACTGGTTTAAAATGCGAAAAGAATGTTTTGGGGGTTCTTAGGACAAAAGAGAAAGATCGAATGCATGCAAAATCTGTTGCTAATATAAACCCGTTTCAAACTTGGGAAAGTACTCATAAAGTAAAACTTCACCGATATAAAAACTCTTGTTGAATAAAATTTTATGTCGCGATAATTCTTATTAAAGCCCATATTATTAAATAATTTGATAATAAAAAAAAAAGCCTATGTTCAAGACAAATAAGTTAAATTAACCCGTTTTTTTGTACTGACCAAAACAATAATGTTTTTTACGAGACCACAAAATGTATTAAGTATTACACCTCTGAATTAATCGAAACTGAAGTAGTTATTGAAGTGGATGAAAATGGAATTGGTGGAGAAACATCTGAAATTCTAGTACCGATGATAGGAGAAGTTCTTTGTCTGTCACGGACCATGAAGAACCACAAGGTGAGCCCCGTGAGACAGAAAACAGTAATAAATATCAATACTCCCATCAAGATAATGTTATAAGTCCCATGTAATTTTGGAAAAAGTATTCCCCCTTCCTTATTTTCAGAAAACCACTTCCAAGACGCTTCTTCGTCTTTACTTGATTCTGTCATGTTGGTCCCATCCATTTCCTCCATATGGGATGACACGGTTTCATCAAAACTGTCTCCTATAATGAAATAAATCCATGTAGTAAATTCTCACAGCTACATACATTCCTTAACATATTAAAACTCAGTGTTGTTTCTCACAAAACAGTCATAATGGTTTAAAACTTCTGAACAAAATTTCAACTGCATATAATCTTAAGAAATCCTCGAAATTGGCTTGATTAAAAATTTAAAATCTGGACACTATCTCGGCTTATTGTAGTGCAAATACATAGCGCATCAGAAATTCAGAATAAGATTACACATCCAGCAACAAAAAAAAATCTTTCATATTAGTGCCTGTCGTAACACTTTAAAAATTTAGGACACAGCAGATGGAAAATAATATGGGTAGAAGGAAAGTAGAGAGAAAATAAAGCTTTAAACAATAGACTCCAAACTAAATTTAACACGAGTTAGGAATACTTTATGAGAGATTTTGACATAACCATTTGATAGTTCTGCACTTCATGTAACGCTGCAGATGTTCTAAACGTCTAAAATATTTATTCAGTGTATCCTTAGAAAGGATGTTCAATTTCACTTTCTATAAACTTTTGGTTTCAAAGGACGAATCTGAAACAAGAAAACTGGAACTTATTATTAGGTTATTTTCTAGGATTCAGATATCTTTAGGTTGCATTACTCTTAATTAAAATTAAATCAAATCTCGAGATAATGGCTTAACTTTTGGGGACAAGTCGTCCAGACACCATGATAGAAGTATCATTTCTGGATTTGGAGCAAATTAGTTTCCATCATTATTACCTTTAACAATATCTACAAATGTGTACCATTGCCATCTGATATTTAGTCAATTTACAGAATTACAAGAATAAGTAAAGGAGTTGTTATTCACTAGGAATAGGACTAGAATTTAAGATCTTCTAATAACAAGTTTAAGGATAATATCAAAACTATAAACTTGGATCGTTCGTAAGCTTTCATAAGTTTGATCGCATAACTTTGGGATACAATATTGCATTTGACGCTCCTACTATTACTGCATTAAGAGTATTGCTTTCTGCTTAGGAAATATAAAAGAAACCTAAACGCAGTGAGGAGTGAAAGGATCAAGTTTCTCTTAATGTGCCTCTCGGCTCTGCTTTTCCTCTTTTCCAAGTTCTTAATGGAGCCTTCCTTTATTTTCTCATCTTTAGTTCTTTTCAATCTATTCAGCGGTATTTGATCTAAAAGACCAGACATAATTTTCTTCGGTATAGAAAAAAATCATATAGTGGACTAAATGAGTTATTTATTCCTAACCATTCCAACTACTACATACAGCACTCACTGAACAATAAATTAATGGTAGGCTTATGGAAAAAAAATTCCCAAGTTTTTCTTTAACATAAAATTCTCTTTCTACAACTGGAATGGAAAATACCCATTTTTCCCTTTCTTTTATATCACCCTTACAATAACTTTTAAGTGAATTCATAAAAATTTATGCAAAGAAAATGCTTCAACGCTTTTAAAAATTCATATAAACTAGAACGTTTCGAAGTGTTGTTATGTTTCAAAAGTACAAGTACTACCTAAACAGTGGAGTGCTATCAAAATTATTATTATTAGGAAACTGATGCTTTTGATGAGATGATTACCAAGAAACAAGTTACAGTTCTATATGACTTTCTACTACTAAAAAAAAGTATTTCTATTTTTGCAGATTTCATGAAGCAGAGAGGAAACGTGTATTAACTGTGAAGCCCCAACTGTTAAAGGGAATTCTCCAATTTTTTTATGCTATTAGATTTTTATTTACAGCGTAGTGTTCTAATAAATGGAATCGAGGATGAGAATGGTGATTTTCTCCTTTTTCCTAAAGAGTTTTTAGAACTCAAGAACTCAACCCAACCTATCAACAACTTTTCCCGAGAAGTAAAATATCCTTTCCTAGTACCAAAAGAATGGTTGGAATGAAACGAACTAAAACTAACAATGAGAAGAATGTTGACTTTTTTCTTATTTGTTTGTACCCTCTTTGAATTTGGTTTAGTGTTTTGGACTCAAAGAATAACCAAATGACTCTAGGTTCATTATTATTACCCAAAGGTTTATTGCACCATTTTTCTTTGACTACTACAAAATGGCTAAGAGAAAAGCAATAGAAATCCCATTTGTTTTGAGCCTATCTTTGGAAAAACCTTAGTTTCATAGAGAAAGCAAAAGTGCCTCAAAGTTTGAACTCCCATCTTTAAATTTCACAAAGAGTATTATCCTACATCCTATGCTATGCTTAGTGTAATATATTCAGGTAGGATATGGTATGGTTATCTCCAATTTGTTAGGGAGATAAAGAGGATGAATAGATGAAAGCTTGTAAATTTAAAGTATGAAAACCTCTTTATAGAACTTTAAGAATAGGAAGAATAATACGTATAATGTAGTCGTTAGCAGTACATTGACAAACTCTCTTTCTCTATACTTTCAATCTTTCCAACCCACATTATTTTGCAGAAATATTCCTTCTTTCCGTTAATAGTCCCATAAAAAGAATTATCGTTAACATTGGAAAATATTAAGTGCAATATATTTAAACTAGTAATGCATTTACTTGAAAAATATTAACATCAATATGAGCTTACTTGGAATTATTTTGAATAAGCACGGAACTTTCTGTTGTCCAATAGAATTTTGTGTCCAGCATCCAACTGATCCATAATCTTTCTCGGATGAAACAGAATAAGTCATGTAATCTGCACTATCCAATTGGTTAATGTTGTCACAGTTGTTTGTCGCTAATTTATTTAGTTGTGAGAACTCTGACAAAGCGCAAGAGTTTGTCCCAATTGGATGCTTTCTGTTGTCGAGATGTTTTTCTCCTTTGACGCTCCCAGCGTTTTCGTCAATCTCATGTTTCTCTATGTTGCCTAAACTCGACACTCGGATAATATCATTGTTACTTGAACGATTAAATGTCCAATAAATTTTTACAGCTGGAGGCCAGGATAGAACATTGCAAGTTAAGTTAATGGAATCTCCAATCATTAATGGAATGACATGTTCTTTGCTGCTATTGCATTTGGGGGCGGCTAAAAGAAAAAGAAAAATTGAAACAGTTTCTTATCATATATAGCTACATATTACTGATCTATAGAAGGAAGCTCATTCATTCTCATTGAGATCAAAATTTCATTCTTTCAAAATCGCACTTTAGTAAGTAGTTAAAGAATATAATAGACGGTAAATTAATTTGATTTGAACCTATAAAATATTTCCCAAGGTTTAATCTGTCCAACCCGGATTACTTTTTCTTATAAGTCTGAAATGAGGATTATATCTGGTTAAGGGAGTTATATTTTTGAAGTGATGTACTTGAAACTTATGAAGGAGGAGTGTTAATAACTTATATTAACTTAACATGATTCTGATAAAGTTTTTGCTTTTTCGATTTCGAAACTGTCTCACTTTTAGTCTGAAGAGTTGGATATTTAATTTATCCATTTAATTACAGTGTGTGCAATAATCGTTATAATGATTTAGTTCTCTTGATGTTGCCGTAAGCTAACCGTGAAATGCATCTAAGTTTTAGAATATTTGAAAGTTGCAGGAATGAAACTAAGGGTCTTTTGAATGAAGAGTTTATAGTTATTAATAAAATTATTTAGATATTCATATTCATAAACAAAGTCTTTCAAGTAAAACTTTGCTTTAAATAAACTTTATGAAACAAAATGTCAAAAGTTAAGAGGAGGGAAAATTATTTTCTAACCCGAATGCCAAGAAATTGATGGCATTTTTCAAACTTATCTTTCGTTGCTATTTAAATAACAATAAGGATGAACACAACTTTGACTTTTAGAAAGGAATGAAAATTGTTCTTTGTTAGATAGAAAGTCTAACCTCTGTTAGGTTAACACTAACAGAATCTAGAGAATTCAGAACAGTGAAGTTGGTTGTTACTTGTGTTGTATTCATTTTCTTGAGTCGTTTCACTTTATAGTGTACAAAAATATTGCACTGTGAAATAAAACCAAATGTGACACCTTGTCAGCTTGTCCACGTTTTCTCAATAAAATCAAATTGCATTTCTAAAAGGTTTCTTCCTCAGATACCTTATGAACTACCCCACAGTACCTAATACAATATTTGTACGCTACAATTCTACATTCTATTGAACTTTTTGAATTTCAAACCCGTTTCCATTCAGCCGAACTTTTACAAGTCAAATCTTGAGTGGAATACTTGTTTTCTTTTAAACCTATATTGGAGGAGAATACAAAAAGATTGAAGTACGAAAATGGAATTTAATACGAATAATAGAATGTTACAACAAGCAATTGTAACTGTACGATAGAATTAGAAATATTGAGATCAAAATGGTATCAAAGGAATATAAAGGGATCGGGTTTTCTCCTTTCGATTTTTTCTATTAAAACTTTAAATAAATAAAACTTTCTTTTTTTCCACCTCAATATTAAATACGAGATTTGAAAATTGTTGTCTACTCTGCAATTAACAGTTTTTCATCAAATTTATTTGTTGCCTAAATTGAAAAGCAAATGTTGAAGATATATTACATGACTTATTTGACACGAGGAGAAAATTATTTCAAATAAAACTTCTCCAGAAACCTGCCCTGAGCATTGAATTAAGTTTTTATAAACCAAGACAGAAATAACAATTGGACTTTTTGAAACCATGAAAATGGTTTTATCTGCTTTTTAAATGTGAACTGGATTTTATCATAAAATGGAAATAAAAGCTCTAGTGTTTTAAAAAGCATTTCATGGGAATATTTGAGTATAAATTGAGCTACAATGTAATAAATAAAATGTATCAAGCCCAGGTAAAAATACATTAAACTTGCTAAACATCAAAATTGCATTTGTAATAAAACTCACTGTGCTTAAAGAGGGGTAAAACTAAAGCATATACTTTAAACTTTATAAGCCTCAAGAAAAATAAAAGGAAATATTTAGAGAAAAGAAAACATTTGTCTTCGGTTCGCATATTGTTCTGAGAGTTTATGAGCCTAGAGAGTAGAGATGGTAAGTAAGGCATAGGATCGTCAAGGAGCATGGAACAGAAGGAGCTGGTCGGTTGATTTGGTTGTTTTATTCCGAATATACCAAATGCAGTAAAAGCATCCGTAAACAATTGTATAAAATTAAGAGTCACTTTCTCCTTACGTCTATAAAACAAATACAAGGTGAATTCAGTCTTTTTAAATTCATTCAGAATAAACACCTAAAGGTATAAAGCCCCGGAAAATGAAATAAATTCTGTTCTTAAATTTGAAGAAACAAACACAACCGTCCATACGAGAGAGCAAAGAACATTCGAGAAAATGTTAAAGTTAATACAATACAATGCATAAGATTTCTTTATAGTTTACTTACCGTTGAGTAAAACAACTAAAGAATTACTCACTCCTTTCCCAATTTCATTAGCGACTTCACAGGTATATTTTCCCCTGAAAGAATGAGTCAGGTGCAGGAGAAGAAGTGTCATTCCGTTTAATTGGATGTTCTTTGATGGATCCTCTTTCAATTCCTTTCCCTATATCGTATCATTAATTTAAAGGTTATTTATTGCAATAGAATAACTAAATAGGTAAACTTTTAATACTCCAAATCTTAGGCAAGAATAGTTTTATTTAACTGGTATTGATTTTTTCTTCTGGTTGAAAACCTAAAGTTAAGCACAGAGTTTTATGAAACCGCCAGTCGTCAATGTAATAATTTTCCTGTAAAATTTGTATGGATTCCCATCTTTTGTATGAGAAGATTGGTTATTGTAAACATAATAATAAATATAAATTGAAATGAGAGAAAGTATTTATTTGAATTTTAGTTTGTATGAATTCAATATTGATAGAATGAAAAGAAATTTCAAGGAAATAAAACTTTATACAATTTAGTGACAAAGTCTTTTTTGAGAACACTTTTAGTGAACTCTATGATTTGGCACCCTAGAAATTCTAGTTCAATACAAAAGAATAAATCAGTAAACTTCTTAACTTTTACCCTGAAAACTGGATGTCTTGTACTTGTTCTTGTTGTTTGCTGAAGAAAAATATGTGTAAAGCTTTATTTGTGTCGATTCAGTTTGAATTCAAACAATTCTCTTTTATATGTCATTCACGCTTTTTTTTATTTTCTTCACGATTATTTGAGATTTTATTCAAGGCATGAAGTTTCTTCTATGATTCTTATAACATGCAAACATGGATTTACATAATACATGGGAATAAACCAATAACTGAGGAATGAACGAATAAAGTTTCATATAAGAATAAGAAGTATGGAGAAAAGTAGTTGAAAGGAAGAGACGACCGGTTGAAATTGTATAGTTGGTTAGAAAACAGGAAACAAACAGTGGAAATAAAATAGGTTCCATCACTCCAAGGAAAAAGAGATCTACAAGTTACAATTTATCTTTGCCGTTAAAGAATCAAGGAAAGAAAAGGTTTTTTTTGGTAGAAGTTACTGCTCCAGGTAAAACAGTTAGTGGCACACTTTTCCATTGAATTCAATTTATTTAGGAGGATGAAAGAAAATCATGTGTACATAAAGAGAAAGAAAATACTCTTGTGGAAAAGAGGTAGCCTTTAAGTTTGCCTTTTGCTGGGAACATAGTGAAAGGATTTAGTCGTTGCCCTGAGCAATCTAAACAAATAAGAACCTACTCTAGTAACTATTTATTAGTCATTCCTTCCGTTTTCTAAAGGATTTAACGTATAGAGTAGGACTGGAAAGTTGAAAACGATTAATTTTGGCTTTAGCCTTTTCCTGGATGCTCATTCATTCATGTATATTGTGCTTTCCTTTCTAGTTTCTCCCTTTGAAAGTATTGAGCTTGACATATGAGAACAAGTCAGATTACTTTGGAATGAAATGAATTTTGTATTTATAACTTATGGTTTTGCTTTAAAAGCCTTTCAACCATTCAAATTCACTCTTATATTGAAATTGCTTCATTACTTTTCAAATAAAATGCTTCCTACATAAAATGAAAATTAAACCCTTTTGAACCACCAAAACCTTATGCTCACTCATTAAGAACACCAATACCGTGGCTTAGATTTTATTTCGACGAAGACCTACTAATTACCACCATAAAAGATTCTCAAATATTTAATCGAAGTTGTATAATTTAAATACTCATACCTCATGGAACCAAGCAATGCTACGGATTGGCGGGTTGGCCTTTACATGACATTCAAGTAACAAGGATTCTCCTTCCGAAAAATTTGACAATTTTGTTGAACCGAACTTTAAAATAACAATTGGAATATCTTAAGGGAAAATAATTATTCCATATTGTAGCTTGTATTTTAAAAATAAACGAAAAAATACCTTACATGCCACATGTAATTTCCTTCCAGTTTCCATGAATGTGTTACTTATCCAAGGGTTTTCCGCCCTACAAGTCACGATTGACTCATCATCTTTCGCTTCAGGTTTGAAAGTTATTTGGTGTCGTATTTCTTCTTCGGAGTCAGATTTCTAAAAAACATCAAAATAACAACAACTCAAGTTTTTTTAAGTCGAATGAAGTAATGTTTGTTTAATTTTAAAGCTTTGTTCTAATTCTAAATGTGGAAATTTAAATTAGTATGTCTATCAGTATTTTTGTAGAAATGTAATAAGCTTTTCTTCATAAATATTATGAGAGGAAGCAATATAAAATAGTTCAGAATGCTTGAAATCCCTAGAAAATGTTTCAAGAAGTTTCAAAAAAATAAGTCGGGAAGTAAGACGTGTATTGTTTGCTTAAAAGTAAGTTTTCAATGATTCCCAAATGGAATGGACAAAGCTTCTTATAAACTTGGAGATGAGTGGATGGAAATAGAAAAAAAGATATTTTATGCTCTCTCTCACAAAACATCTGCTCGTATGAGGAATACAAACAACAACGCAAATGCATATAGATCCGGCAACTCTCCATAACTCCTAGGTTATGGAGAGGTTTTTTTTTTACCAAAGAAGAAAAGTTTTTTTCAAAAAAAGAAATCTATGTCCCTTCGCTTTGTGAAATGGAGAAAGTTCAGTGGATAACCTGGATGGAATCCTTGCTAAGAAAAACAGAAATAAGATGCATTAGGTGAAATATAGTAAAGTAGGACCAGAAACCAGAAGTAGCCAAGAAATTTCGGTAAGCACTACACATAATGGAATGCAGAAAGGAGTTGAGTATGGGGGTTGGTCTTGTAAAGTAAAGGGAAAGCAGCAGTAGGTAAGAAAAAAATTGGTTTATGATCTATAGAACTTATATACGGGAAATAGAAGAGGAAAAACTACTTGAATAAAGGAAGAAATAAATATAAGGTGGAGGAGGCTCTTTGTATATAATGCAAAATTCACTATTTTCTATATTTGATATTCATATTCTGAGATGATTACAATTTGATATTTGGGTCCAATTCTCTCCTCCGTCTTCCAAAATTCTATTCTGACGCTTGGATAAGCTCCCAACGCTCGACACACAAGATTGTACTGAACTCCCGCTGTCATTTGATCTGGAATCTCTACGTCAATATGTTTCACTGTTGCTGAAAAAAAAATTGAAAGAAAGTATAAAAATGGAGTATGAGCAAGTTAGCATCTCCCAGCATGAAACCTTTCTACAATTTTTAGAAACAGACTTATTTCAAATTTGTAAAGAGAATGATACTTATAGTTAGGTAAAACTTGCTCAAACTGAACAACAAATTTAACTAAAACCTAAGTTTTCACAAGATTAAAAAGTTTGATTTTTTCAGCAAATATTAATAGTTGAAGAAGTACATTGCATAAACATAGTTTTTACGTCACCAAGATTTTTCGTTGATAAATTAAACTACAAGTTTTGTTCCATTAATAACTATTTCCTAACTAGTAGTTGAGCAAATTTTTTTCATTAAAGATAATGCATTACCCGGTTCTGAAATAAGTTGTATAATCATAATTTTCCGTTGTAGTTTCTCTCATGCAAAAAGCCTTACGAGTTCTGTCTTATGATATAAGATTTGAGTTTACTTGTAATTTAAATGTAGCTATATATTGGTAAACTTTCTCTCCTGGATTATAGGACAACGAAATTATTAAAGCAAGAGGACAAAATTGAATACAAAAAGTAATATTGTATTTTTACTAGTAGAATTCTCCTTCAGCATAAGCTAAAGAAAATATATAACCAAAAATAGAAGACTGCGAATACTAAATGTAAACATTTTAGTAGAAACATATGTGCAAAATACTCACAGTAGACATCCAAATTAACTCGATGGGAAATTGGTTTAGTTTCATTATTATTTGAAGCTTGACATGTGTACAAATCATGACTGTGATTTCTTTCCAGGCGAGTGATACTAAGTTCGTTAGTAACATAATTACTTCCTCCAATGAATTCAAAACTTGAGTCCAGTAAAATCCCATTTCCAACATACCATATTACTTCTGGCGATGGCATTCCTATGGATGAACAGAAATTTGAGTTTGAATATTATTATTACAAACCAGTTGCAGTGCAGAGAAAGTCCCCAAACAAAACTTGTGCCTAAACCCTAATGTCTCAAAATTTGACGAGTAACAATCAAATGTTTCCTAGAAAATTAAATTAAATAAGGTCTCTGATACCACTGTGAATGAACTAAAATATCATTTATTTATTTATTTCCTGTCACAAGCACTACTACTTTGAGGTTAGGCTTTTAGGCATATATATTCTCTGTACCATATTGAAAAATTGAATAGGAAAACTGAAAAGTAAGCAAATGCTGATGGAGAATGAAACTGTGAGCAGTGAAAGTATTTCAGAGTTTTGGTGTGAAGAAGCATTACTCCATGTATTATTACATTATTATTGTGTAGTACTCGTATATATTAGAAATTAGAATCAACTATATTAAAACAAAATTTCTCAAAAGTTCTTTGTTTATAATTAATTTATGATTATGTTGATTTAAATGAGAAGGATTGTTTACATTCGATTCCTAGCAAAAACTTCAAATGAATTACTCAGGCACACTACACATTCATAAATTCTCACGAACCAAAAACTTATTTTCAATTTGAGTAGAATGTTGCTCTTAAATTAATTTTAAACTATTTTGTAGCTAGTTGAAGCTTGAAAAAATTCAAACTCTTGATGATAAAGGAACTCCGTAGTACTTACAAATACTAAAGCCCTTTTTAACATCCTTTCTAATTTGTTTCGAAATTATATGAACATAAAGCCCTTTTGTTTTTTGTTTGATGAATAATTTCGAGCATAATTTCTTTGAAACAAAACATCAAATATCAGAATGTTTGGAACTCTGTGCACTCTAAACATGAAACAAAAGATATGTCAAGCATGCAGGAGTGAAGGATGTAAGTTATATTTGAAAACTCCAGAGATATCCAAAATAAGATCATCAAGTTTTGTAGTGGCTCTTATGTCTTATCCTTCTTAAATGCTTCAGAAATGCTAAGCACGTTTCATAGACGAAAAAGAAGAGCAATGCAATATATGATAAGTGTAAATGAGGATATGAACAGAATGGAATTCAGAACAAAAATATAGAATTTTTAAGGGATACTCCGAGAGAGGATAGGAAAACAGAAGGAAAACGAAGAGTTGAATTCTTTTATGTCTGCATTGCAGATTTCTCTTCACCACTCTTTCTAGCGTCTTTATCTTCAACATGATTATCATTCTCATTTTTGATCTCCGATATTATCATTTCGAGCGTTAAAGTGTTTCAATTACAGCTTAGATTGAGTATAATATAAAAAGCAATTTGTCGAGTCTTTATATCTTATGATGATGGAATATATAGAAGAAAGTCCTAAGTTTTATGTATTAGATTTCTCTATTAAATTGATCTTTTCTCTTACCTCCATAAGCTGCACAGACGATTGTAACATTTTGTCCTTCGACGTATGGGCCCAGATACGAAATATCACTCGTAGTCGTAACAGAATTATTCATATTTGAGGGCACAAATCTTTGATCAGCCAAGAAAGTATTGTCTCGAATTTCAAGATGCGTGGGAGGCTCTATTCACAAAGAGTAAAATAAAATAAAATCTAGTTTCAAATTGCCAAAATTTCCAATTAACATTTTGAATTGACAGACAACCAATTCTTAATACGTACAACTATAGAAAGTTAATCTCTTCCCCTTGTTGCAAATGGATAATACAACTACATTACATTATTCAACATTTCTTCATGGCTCAAATGTCAAGAAAAAATGAAATTCCAACCGAACTCTTGTCTCTCTATCTTTTTAATCTTGTCAATCTATTTTGTATATTTTTTTTATCGTAAAACCTAATGTTAAGTTTTATGACACAGTGAAAATCAAATATCCTATATAATATAATAAGCATGAAAAGATGTATGTATGTATGTAATCTTCAATCTGAATAGAAACATGGAATAGAATAGCAAATTGATTTTTCTTTTTTACCTGAATATGACTTTAGACTTACGTATGACATATAGTTGGATGACAGAATTAGACGTAGGAGAACTCTTATAGTCTATGCGACACCTATATAATCCAGAATCTGATTTCTTGAGATTTCTTATAAATAATGCAGGTGAACGAGTAGAAGATGATTTTGTTTGAACTCGAAAATAGAGTCGGAGCCCAAGTTCACTTTTGATTGGTAAATGTCGCGGAGATCCAGGAGCTCGTATATCATAACTAAAAATAAAATGCCAAAAAAATTGCAATTTTCAATACAAAATATACTATGCATAAAGAAGTAGTAGTGCTTTTACTGTTAAAATTCACTTCTACGTTCTCTTATTTCAAATATTTTGTACAAATAATTCCAGTTAACACATATACCTGTAGATTGGGATTCCAGAGGTGTCTTTAAACCAAAGAACCATACTCACATCTGACAAATTGTCGATGTGACAAATTAATTGGCCTGTTGTACCGGCTACATTGGAAACTTCTTGTGCTAAAACAATTTAATTTTTATGGACTTAAGATACCTAGATCGTTAAAACTGGTCTATTTAAATTAGTATACCTGCATTGCTAATGTTTTCACATAACGCCAAAAGTTGAAGTAGAATTATTAATTCGATAAACATCACTTTCACTCGTTGTATATATTCATGATAGTAAATAGAGCTTACAATTTTGGAATTTTATTTATGGTAATTGTTTCAATATAGATTACATTTTAATTATGAAACACGCGTACAAAACAAAACACAACAAATAAAAAAAGTTTTTCAAAAGCTTTGCTTAAAATAGATAGAAGGTAAATAGCAACAACTCTGTACGACATCAGCTAACCAATAAATGAATCTATTCCATGAACCCAAATACAGATTCTATTTCTAATTCTAAACTTTACACATATACATACATTTTAAAAAATGAACATTAGATGCTCAATGTTGTACTTTACGTTATTTCCTTTAGGATATTAGTGTGTTGTGTTATTTTTATCCATTTTCTTAGAATTTTTTGCTTTAAAAATCATGGCATGCAAAAATATTTCCTCTCTTGTGACATAAAATATAAAGTAAAGTAGTGCATCAAGCACATGTATAGCAGAGCAGCAGCAGCACGCAAAATGAAGTTCATCACAAACAGAAAACATCAAGATAAAATTTCCTCTGGGAAAGCATAGAAAATGTATTGCTGAATACTAACAACTTGCTTTCCGCCTCTATCTTCTCCGTTCCCGTTTCTCCGTAGAATGATTGGAATAGTTTTTAATGAGGAAGGGTAAATTTTTTACAAGACATCTCTTCTTGAAAATTCATGTGGTTTTACGAAGTAGTATGTAAATTCATCAGGCAAAAAAAAAAATCTGAAGACATATAAAAGGCTTAAACACTCACCAACCAACAACTTCATGCCTGAAAGGAAACGAGAAAGGAATGAATATATCCTGATATATTCAGGGCTTACTGCATTTTTAATACAACTGTACACACTCAACTGTTATACTATTTCCCTTTCCTACCATTCAATTCTGTGCTCTCAGATCGTCAGATCATATAATTTATAAGTTTTATCATTTATAATAAATCTACATCCTTTTTTTGTTTTCGAAAATTTGGAATTCAAAACGAATGAGAAGTTTTGCGCAGGATAAATATAAGCGTACAGGCGTTCTCGCGGATTTAGAAAAAAAGTTTTAGGACAAGATCAACAACTTTTTAATTAATAATGTACATAACAAACTACTTATGAGTACCTAACACGTATTTAACTTCTCTTCCTAAAAACACTTGTAAAATAAATGGTTAATTTTAGAAATAAAAGCACACTTATAATTATACCAGTAACAGGGGTTCCTGTCACTTTCCAACACGGATGGATTAAATTTGAGTACGTATAAAGTTTTTCGTTACCATTTTTGTCATATCAAGATCAATCTGAAAGCTACTGCATTGATAGTTTGGATTTTTTAATTTACTCCAGCTTGGGATACGCAGCTCGAAATTAGCCATGACAAAGCGAAATTTAATCACTACATTTGAGAATTGTGCAAAATTTTATGCACCAACTTTTGGTGACCCGGTCGTTAGATTTCTGCAAGATATTTCTATAGGACAGTGTTTTGTGAAAACATCCAAAGTTTGAAAACCACAACTAAACTTGCTTGCCATCTACTGATGAACTAGACTGTTTTTCACCTACTGGGTTCTCCCAAAATTTTCTATCAAGTGAAAGTTGACTCTCCCTGTTGAGCTCAAGAAACATTTCATATTTGGTTGGAAGCCTCACATCCACTAGAGAATGCAAGTTTCATTTGGAAAAAATTTAAAACATTTTACTTCTCGAAGTAAAAGAAGAATTATTACATTTAGCCATAGATGGACCTTATCCCAGAGAAGAAATTCATAAACTATATTACTTTTCGACTATTAGTAGACCCAATTCTTTAGTTCGATTTAACACTTGCGATTGGCAAATAAAAGAGAGAAAGCTCCCGAATTTCTCAGAAATTCTGCGTATGCTGTTAAATTTGATTATATTATGGCATGAAGTCTTCAAGTCTCATTTTTCATTTAGTAAGGATCTTAAATAGTATCAAATTTCTTATTATCTAAAGAATTTAGTTCATTGTATCAGTAATTACTATTTTGATCCAAATATTGTAATCTGTTAGCAGAGTTTATAAAAACTGTTTTCTTTTATGATGTTTAGGAATTTGGTTTATAGGATATTATAAGAACACGTGTATCATAAGCTTATGGTCAGTAAAGTTTGGAAATTACATGATTCTTTGAAGAATGTGAGTACTCAAAGAAAGGATACCCTAGAAAGTAGCCACGATGTTCTAGAATTGCCTGGTATATTAAACTTTGTTGAGTTTAATACTCCGTATAATTGGTTTATATTGTATATTGGAAAAACTCGTTTTCAAAGGAGTCTTTTTCAATATTCTGCGAGAAATGGAATGGCATTGGGAAGCCATGTTCGGGAATTTACTTTCCCTTGAGCGTAGTAAGCGGGAGTAAAATGCCTATTGAAGTAGAAACAATAATAATACATATTACAAAAGAAGATACATTTGTATTGTTACTGCCCTGCTACTTCTTCACACGATGTTCTTTCTAATGTTGTTTCGAGCATTTCTTTCTCTAATAAAAACTAGGCTTGGGTCCTATTTTTGATCTTAAGATCTTCGTTGATCCTTTTACTCCGGCGTCCCTTCTTTTCTTTACACTTGACTTGAGTGAAAAGAGAGGACTACAATATTATTATCTTCTAAGCTAAGAGAATGGAAAAGAAAAACTGCCAACTTTCTCTTTTCTCCGCTTACCAAATGCTTTATTGCCTAATTCGGCTTTGGGTGAGCATCTCTGTCTAGTTTAGTTTCGGAATTTTTTCAGGCATGTAGACAAGACTTTTTCTCAATTATTACATTCCCCAGCCCGTTACTTTTTTTGATACTTTCTTTGACTTGATCAAATGGCAATTCAGAAGTTTGGTCAGGGTAAAACATACAACTTTCCAAGGATCCATGAATCGGAAAAGGAACATTGCCTCCAAGGATCTTTCATTTCTTTTCTTTATGTGTTCTGAGGCAAGCATCATCCAAATGCTCAGTCTGTCTGTCATCAGCAGTCTAGATTCTCGATAACTTGCCAACGCTTTGTCCTATCAAGTGCAAATATTTACATACATTTGGATTTGGAGGAAATGCACAGGTGGATTCCGTAAGTCGGCTCAAATGACAGCGAAAGATTGAATCAACCTTACTTTACTAGTGACATAAATTTGAGAGTTCGCTTTAATCTTCAACTAATATATTTCTCACTCAATCCATAAGTTGTATTTAACAAAACACAAATCTTTTTTGTTAATCTACCTTTATTCAAAGTGCTCGCAATGTAATATTCATAGATGCGACAATCTCCCTATTCATCCGTCAAACTTTTTCAACTCAAATCAAATTCGTCAAGGATATCGTCAGACTTCACTCCTAGGCCATAGGTCATTCTTCTTTCAACGGAATATATTTTTAACATCTGTGTTATATTTGTATTGTGTTGGTGATACGAGCAAAGTATTTGGTTGGTCAAGTTTCCTCTATATATATATGATCATTTTTCTCTGGACAGCAAAAAGATAATTGAATAGACTAAATAGTTTGAACATAAAGCCTTATCTAAAAGGTCAGAAGGTTATATTGGTTTGTAAATCCAAAAGCTAACTCTAGAATTGTTACGTCTGGAAGAAAAAGCATGAGTTCCAGCTTTCAATTTTTATTGCTTCTTCTAAGCGAATGCAGAATTTCAAGATAGATTTGGGTCTTAGACTAACGAACTCTGAATAAGTCTAGATTGACCACTTCAATGTGTCAAGGTTGATTTAAGGCTCGAATCTATCCTCTTGAACAAAATTGGTTTTATATACTTGTAATGGATCTAGTGGGGAATACGATGTGACTATACATAGGATATTTGTTTACACGTTTTGGGGTTGTCCAATTGATAGTTATTTCAAAATGGTTATATAGAAAAAGAGATCGGAACCTAAAAAATTTAGCACTAAAACTTATTAGCAGATGGAGCTTTAAATTTTATTGACTTTTTCTAAATTCAGTAAATTCTATAATTTATTTTGTTCAATCATACATACGCAGCAAAACAGAGAACAACTAACCCACTGATTTTTAGTTTGGACCAATGTTACTCAAGGAAAAATAATATTGACCTTTTATTTTCTATATTTCCTATGGTAAGTATAAACAAATTCCAACATATTCTACTTTAATCACTTCATCGCCGTGGAGCGCGAGATAAATATTGATGCATATATAAATATAAGCTAATGTATATATACATATATAAATATGGTACAAAGGCTGGGCGAAGTCGGTTTCGTTGTAATTTCTTCTACGAGCCCTTTGAGAATTTTTATATTACATATAGTCCTTAGCCATTACCTGAGAAAATGAATTTCACAGTTTGGAATTGCTTTTAGGAAAACGGAACTATTACATTTATACAATATCATGCTCTATCATTATAATTGAAGTTGAAAGTGAAAGTAATATGCTCATATGCTTCCTACCACAATCTACTCTGATGGAAAATTATTATAAGAGTCCCATTGACCAGGTGAAAAGTTAGATGTGCAATTATATAGGCAAGATATTACAACCACATCACATCCTATTCCATGGTCAAACTCAAAAGCCTTAAAGAAGCATTCCAATTTTTAAAGATTCCTACGTCTTCGTAAAGAAAGTTGATAGTGCTCAAGTGAGACATAACAACTGATCGTAAGGTTTCCTCAGGGACTTGTTCAAAGACTATTTTCCAAACGGTGAAGAAAATGGAAAACTTTTTATGCTCGTTTTTCTCTTATTGCCTGGTTCCAGTTTGCAAAATAATTTAAGATGTGCCACTCTAAAACAACATTAGCAATTTCTGTCCTATTCCTTGCAAGAGCGTACTATGAATTGATACATAAAATAGAGCAATTGATACGAATCCCAATGAGAATTTTTACCTTCGAGACTAATGTATTAAAAACAAAAAGTAAACTATCTTTGATGTAAATTTGAATTTGTATAATACATTTTGATTAAAATTGAATTGGGTTCCAGTTTTAAAACAATTTTAACTCTAAAACACACGTAAGTTACATTGCTTCTGTTCTTGAACATGCAAAGATTTAACTGATGGAGTAGACTCATCTCATGTACTAAAGTAAGATTTCGATTATACATCAAACTGCCTTTGAAATTGGTTGTTTGTTTTCAACCTGAAATGGGATTTGTGAAGAATAAATTAAAAAGAAAAACTAAAATGTAATTGTGGG
>JAQGCY010000116.1:0-28459 GCA_034700645.1 Xenylla mediterranea | reverse complement strand
GTATAGCGTCATTCAAGTTATTTATATTAATTTTATGGTATTTTCTTAAGTTTATTTGTTTAAAGGTCTTTTGTTTTTTCGTGAAAGGTAAGGAAAACTTAACTAATTTATGGTCGGATATGTCATTTTCTATTACTTCAGGATTGAGGTTTGAGTCATCATTTGTTATAACTAGGTCAAGTATATTGTTTTGTCTTGTCGGAGTATTAATAATTTGTTGTAATCCAAGCCTCTTACATGCATTTATAAATCTACTTTGCGTTATGCTTAAGTCATTTAAGATTATATTGAAATCTCCCATTATGTAAACTTTTTTGCCTAGCGTTAACAGGTAAGAAAAGATATTTTCCATATTATGTAGATCATTTTTTATGTATTTAGTTCTATATAATACAACTAAGATAAAAGACTTAAACTTACAAGAGAAATTTGTATTACTGATAACCAATATTTCAGCCTTTGTGGTGACTTCTTGTCTTATGTCCATTTTTGGTTTATAGACAAAAGACCAGTAGCTAGATTTAATTTGCTTAGATTGAACTTACTTTAACTTTGAAAGTGTTATCGTAATAATGGTCCGAATTTTGTGAGCATGCATGATTGAGGCGTGAGAGTCTTATACAAAGTACTTCATCTTCATCATCCCCTGGACCAGTTTCGCAACTGTTAAGTACCCATTTCTCTTCCAGAGAACCATCCTTTGGCATTAGATCTTTTGTCATTGGGTGGGCCTTTGGACTTAATTGTGCCGCATCCACCATTATGCGATACAACGGTGGTATTTTCCTCAGGGCAACAATTCCCAAACCCTTACCTTCGATTTCCAAAATCTTCCAATCAATGTCTTCCTCTCCATATTCTATTCCACACCAATTCTTATGTCCTTGTAAACGCTGAATGTCTGGATTCAACGGGAATTTAGTTTTCCAATCAAGTTTTTGACATTGCTCTGAACAATAGGCTCTTCTATGACATTTACCGCAGATTTTTACGTTAGTCGGATCTAATTGAATCAAACAACATGCACAGTGTCGGACCGGAGCAGCAGTAGGCCTGGCCAAGTTGGTGATGCTACTGCTATTATCCATCTTTACTCAATTTCTAAAATTTCATAAATAGTTCAGTTTTAATTTTAATTATACTATCTTATGCAGCCAACGATTATTTTTCGTTTACCTTTAAATATAAATAAATTAGCACAAACTATTTGATAATTGTCTAGATCTGATCAGATCATTTTCGGTGAAAGAAAACGCCTAAGCTAGAGAATGAACTATAAAAAATAAAGTTTTTCTTGTGAAAAGGGTTGACTACTATTTTATATATATATACTAATACTACTAGCATTGCAAAAATGCAAGCTGCATTTTGATATAATGTTGATTGAAATTTGCAATGTTATGCTATAATGTATTAGAGGATATTTGAAAAGGCCTCATGTGTCATGTCTATATGTATGTATATAAGATAAGCTGGAAAGTCTAGAAAGACATGTAAAACAATAAAAGAGAAATAATTAATTTATTACGTTTTTGCATATTTGTATTAAAGTTTTATGCAGTTAATAAATTACAATTAACATCAATAATAACAGAATTCCATTGGATTTTATAATATAATTATATCCTGGAGACCACCGTGGTAAAAGACTTATTAATCACTCCACCAGTCATGAATTTTAAAGAAACATAATGCTTTTCTCAGTTGTTTTGAAATGAAAAGTTTGCCTTTATTTTAAAAGAATCAAAAACATGCAAGAGGTTAATTGGTTAATAAAATTTCATTTAATTTCTGAATCTTCTGTGATGTTGGGTGTAGAATACATTGAAGTAAACCTTTTCGTTCTTTTAGATAAGCCTTAGCTTCCTTCAAACGTCTTGGACTCATCGAACAAACTTGATAACCATCCCATATTGTGCGTAATTTTTCAATTGGTGAATTACCATTCTTTTTCATTAATTTCAATAATTTGTCAACTGCAAGTTTAGCTTGATGTACTTTTCCTTGTTCTCCTAATTTGAGTATAAGCTTGTCTAATTCTCTGGCTTCTTCACTTAGAGCATTTAATTCCGCATTGTTGCAGATACATTCTTTTGGACAAATTATATTCCATTTGAACCGCAATAGAAAGGGCTCAAATTCCGCATTGACTTGTCTAAAATCTGAATAACTAATACAAATCTCATCACCTTTTTCAATTTCTTTGGTTGAAATCAAAATCTAAAAGTAAAGAGAAAATTTAACTCCTATTCAAACATTTTAAAAACACAGTTTCTCGACAACTTTAGTCGAAATACCAACACGGCAGAGATCCAGCTTTCCAAAGTTAACTTACCTTAACCTTGAGAGTGTTATCGTAATAATGGCCAGAATTTGATGAGCATGTATGGTTAGCCCTTGAGAGTCTTAAACAAAGGACTTCACATTCGTCATCCCCTGAAGCAGTTTCGCAACTGTTAAGTTCCCATTTCTCTTCCAGAGAACCATCCTTTGGCATTAGGTCTTTTGTCATTGGGTGTGCCCTTGGACTTAATTGTGCCGCATCCACCATTATACGATACAACGGTGGTATTTTTCTCAGGGCAACAATTCGCAAACCTTTACCTTCGATTTCAACAATTTTCCAATCAATGTCTTCTTCTCCATATTCGATTCCACACCAATTCCTATGTCCTTGTCCACGCTGAATGTCAGGATTCAAAGGAAACTTGCTTCTCCAGTCTAATTTTTGACATTGTTTAGAACAGTAGGCTCGCCTATGGCATTTACTACAGCATCGTACGTTAGTTGGAGCTAATTGAATTAAACAAAATGCAAGTGTCGAGCAGTAAGCGTGGTGCTTTCCATCTTGATTCAATTCTAATTCTAAACATTACTTTTGATGACCAAAGTTTAATTATTATTTCTATCCCACTTAGAGTTAGAGATTACGATATTTTTTAACTGTGTTGGCTTTTACCTTATCTGCTAAGCTTAAGTTTTGCTCTCCATTTGGCTTTAATTCTGAAATTTTTGATGCTTATGTATTGCTTTTATTCCATTAGGATTTACTGACTTAAGTTGGTTTTATCTACTAGGGTTTATTAGAGAATTAAATATTTCAGTGAAGTAAATCATACTTATTCTTTCACTACTTTTATCGCTTAGAATTGATTGCAAATAGAGAGAAGTAGACATACACCAACTTGTTTTGGAATGAACAGTTTATTTCAATTTCAAACAAAGTCAAATATAACAAATTAATTGGATTACAGAATCTCATTTAATTTTTTAATCTTTTCTGATTCTGGGTGTAAAATACATTGAAGAAGCTCTTTGTGTTCTTTTATATAAGCCTCAGATCCTCCCAAACGGTTTGAACTCTTCACACAAATCTGATAACCATCCCATAATATGCGTAATTTCTCAACTGGCGAATTACCATTTTTCTCCATCAATTTCAATAATTTGTCAACTGCAAGTTTAGCTTCTTGTACTTGTCCTTCTGAAGCTAATGCCTCAATACGCTTATCTAATTGTTTAGTTTCTTCACACTGTGCAAGCAATTCAACATTTTTACAGCTGCATTCTTCTGGACAAATTATATTCCATTTGTACCGCAAGAGCAGCATGGGTACACGCTCAGGTTGGAGATCGACTTGTTTAAAATCCGCATAATTTATACAAATCTCCTCGCCTTCTTCAATTTCTTTGATTGAAATCAAAATCTGAAATTCAAAAGAAAATGTAACTCTTTATTCTAATGCACATCAGCGCCGAAAAGTTGACAAAAAACCAACAATTACTGCCTTTATCCATACTTCCCAAATTGAACTTACTTTAACCTTGAAAGTGATATCGTAATAATGGTCGGAATTTGCTGAGCATGCATGATTAGCCATTGAGAGCCTTAAACAAAGTACTTCGTCTTCATCATCTTCGTCTGCAGAAGTCTGTAAAATGTTTAGTTGCCATTTTCTTCCAAAGACTCATACATTGACATTAGGAATCTTGTCATAGGATGAGCCTTTTTACTTAATTGGGCTGCATCCACCATTATACGATACATTGGTGGGATTTTCCGCAAAGCAACAATACCTAAGCCCTTGTCTTTTATTTGTACAATTTTCCAATCAATGTCTTCTTCTCCATATTCTAGTCCACACCAATTCTTATGCCCTTGTCCACGCTGAATTTTAGGATTCTCAGAGAATTTAGTTTTCCAATCAAGTTTTTGACATTGTTCAGAACAATAGGCTCTTCTATGACATTTCCCACAAAGTTTTACATTATTTGAAGCTAACCGAGTCAAGCAAATTGCACAGTGTCGAAGTCGAGGAGCAGGAGTACTCGTGGTAATATTATTCATCTTGATAGAACTCTGGAATTATAATTAGCTCAATTAGTTTTATGTTAATCTTTCATACTTTATTACTTTGTTATGCTCCACGGTACTTTTCGTTTACCTCTAAATAAGTTTACTCAAAGCAATCTGATTGTTGAAGAAGGAATGCTAACGTGTAGAGGATATTTGAAAAGGCCCCATGTTGCATCTTCATGTGTAAAAGTTGTCAAAGAAAAGTCTGAGCTCTAGAAAACAGTGAGCAAAGGATTAGTAAAACAGTAAACGATCGAAACAATTAATTTATTGGTAATTAATTAGGAAATAACTTATTGGGATGGTTGATGGTTTACAGATATCATTAGAAATTTATAGTTTCTTGGTTTGTTTGTATTGTATTAAATTATTGACTTTTGTGCAGTTTACAATTTACAATACAATAATAATAACAACATTGTTTTAAAGCATTCAACATTAAGCTAAGCTTTGGATTTTCTATCCTGGAGACCACCGTGGTATAAGGCTTGATAATCCTGCAGCAATTGCTGATGGTGTATTGATTACTCCACTAGCCATACTCCCAGCTCCGCGAACAGAAGATTCTAATTTTTCAACTTCTTCTGGTGATAATTTTAGCATCGTTTTGAGTACCGGAATTAAACGGAGTTTCTCATCAGCTCCATGGAGGGAAGTGTACTAAGGAAAAACAAAACAAATTATTCATTTGTAGTTCAAATTTTACAGATTTAAGACCTATCAAAACTGTTCCATGATTAGATCATACCTTTAAAATCACATTTTTCAAATACTCTGTATTTTCCTTAAGATGCTCCTTTCGTCCTGCATCCCTTTCAACACGTCTAATTTCTTCTTTGAGGGCTTCACTCAGTTGCGTTAATCTTTCACAATTTGATTCAGATTCTCGAAGTAGGCTTGTCAAGTGTTTCATTTGATTTTGCGAACGTAAAAGCTCAGCTTTGTATGAGTTAATTAGCTCATTTTGTTGCCCATTTGCAATTGAATCCGAAGATTCTGACAGAAGTAACTCTTCAAAAGTCAAATTTTGCATACTTTGCTTCGGTTTGATTGGTTGCTGCTGTTGCTGATGAAAATCATATGCATTTTCAGAACCTTCACATTCTCCTCGTTCTGCTGGAATGTCTACAAAATTGTCCAAATAGTTTTTCCGAAGTTGTTCTTCAAGTTGACTAAGCGCCGCACCTTCGTGGCTGATTAGTAAATTTCTGGGTATTGGGACTGGTGCTGAAATTTCTTCAAGATTTTCAAGATTTGCTGCCAAAGCTGCATTTAATTTGTCTTCGAGCTTCTTAACCTTTTCTGAATTCTCTTGCTTCAGGGCTTCGATTTGGACTTTGTATGAAGTTGAAATTGCTTCACGTTGAAGTGCAATTTCTTCACCAAGCTTTTGAATTTGCGTTTCCTTTGCTCGTACTTCTTGACGAATTTTTTGAAGCTCATTAGATAAGCTAAGTTCACGTTCCATTGAAGAAGTTTTGAATTTATTAAGTTTGAGACCTAATTCGGCCCGTTCAAGAATAAGGTTTTCATTTTCCAGTTTGAGCGTTTGCATTTCACTCCTGAAATGACAGAATGTTTAACAATTTGAAAAGCCATTGAAATTTGAAAATGCTTAAATTAAAATCAATGTGAATTTGCCCTAGCGGTAGCGACACTCCGGCTTACTTACTTTAATACAGAAATCTCGGAATGGAAATCATGCACGATTTTTTGCAAGTTTTCCAATTCATCCGGCTCTTTAGATGTATTCTGCGACCCAAATGGTTTTTGACTATTCAACATGGCCTGAGCTTTGAGTTTATAATTTGTAAATTCAGATTCCATCTGCCCTAGTTCCAACTTCAAATTGGAAACTTGGGATTCACGAGATCTTCGATTTTCTTCTAAAACTGATATTTTATGTTCTAATTGACCAACTAATTGAAGTAAACTTTCCGACTTTTCAACAAGAGTTTTGGATTCAGATGAAAAATTTAATTTTGCTGTTTCAAATTCTTGTTGTAATTTGGTTAGTTCAGATTTCTTTGCTGAAAATCGTTCATTTAACTTTGAAAATTCATCTTGAAGATATTGGATTTTATCAGATTTTTTGGAAAGTTCCAGGTTTAAATTTTCACGTATTTTTGTCAAATCTTCAATTGTAGATTCGAGTTCACGAATTTTGGTTTCAAAAGCTGCAGTTTTTAGATGATTTTCTTCAATAATCATAGACTTAACAGAGCTCTCTCTAACCTTTTCTTCATATTTTTCGTTTAAATCTGCAAGTTTTTTCTCATAATCTGTGATTTCCAAAGCTAGGATTGCTGTTTGACGTTTTTCCTGGAAAAAGAAAATGGAGTATAATTACTCCGAAATTTTCGAACTTTGCTTATTAGGTATTTCTGCTCGAGTTCGCAGATAGGCTTACTTGTTTCATATCAATCTGAAAATCATGTGTATTTTTTAATTCTAGTTCCAGCTCCGTTATTCTAGCCTTCAATTTCGAAATATCCACATCAGCTTTCTCTAGCTTATCAACTTTGTCTTTAAGAATAATATTTGATGCAGTTAAATTTTGTATTTGAGACTGGGTTTGGAAACTTGATTCTTTGAGCCGAAGATTATCATCAATTGAAGCCTTTAGATCTTTTTCCATTGTTTTTTGAGCTAGTTTAAGTTTTTCATTTTCATCCAATGCTTTATCTAATTCTAATTGAAGTGTTGATAAGGCTTTTTTGCTATTTTTCTCATTGGTAAGACGTTCAATTTCTTCTGTTTTTTCGGCTAAGGCTTTTTTAAGGCGAAGTGCATATTGTTTTATCTGTAAACAAAAAGCCATCATTACAACGAAAACTTGGAAATCGTAATTGTTGGAAGCTTTCAGTCTAGCTCTTTGTCAAGGTCTTTGGTCTACCTTGGTATATCTAACTTCCAAAGATTCCGAAGATTCTGTAGCTACTGCAGGTGCTCCAGATGCTGGAGAGGCAATAGTACTTGGACTACTAATTGTAACATTGGATTCCGAAGGTTCTAAAATTGCTGGATTAGGAGAAGAGGGTTCTCTAGTAGCACCAGCAATACTTTCCGTTGATTCAGTAAGAAGTTGTGTCGATTGATCCATGATGGTTCCAAGATTAAATTAAAATTGTATCAGTATTTTTGGAATGTAATCCAAAGACGAGATAGGGAAGAGGACACGAAAACCGAGACTGCCCTAATTCATCATGAATGTAGAATCTAGAATTTAATTTAACAACGACAGATAACTACAATTTTTGTTTTAACTTACTTAACTACCAAAGTTTCTTTACCGAACAATAAACGAACCTTAGCGGTAGCAGTTTAGCACGAACGAACAATCATCAACTGACTAAATGCCCAAACCCTGTGAACTCCGGAGATCTTGAAGAACCTTTGTTCAAATTCTGAATTCCCGAAGATACTGAAAATAGCTTGATAGAATTGGAAACTTCCAATTGCCGAAGATCTTGAAGAACCTGACCTGGTACAAATCCCAAGAACCAATGACTTCGGAGTTCGGATTATTTATGATGAAGGAATCATATGGTTTCTTTCTATTGTTTACAAGTGATTGGCTAGGACCATATGACAAATCACAAATGAGAAAGTGAGACAGCAGAGCCAATTCTCAATCATTTCAAAGTTTTTCATTGGAATTTTCCTTTTGACTAAGACAATGACAAGTGTCAATTAATATTAAATTGAATTGGCATTAGAGTTCCCTGGTACAAGTACTGCCAGTTGTCCAGTTCCAGTGTAACCAAGGTTACGTACGTAAATAAATAATCAACAGCCCCACGAAATTCTGTCGGAGATCCCTTGAATTTTGCATTCCAGCTGTTTTATCCAGGACACGAACTCCAGAGTTCCAGCAATTCGTAATTGTATTGTAAGCTATCTATCTGGTGTCTAGAAGGTTCCCCTTTTAGAAATTAATCAAAATTAAGGTATATTTCACAATTTATGCCTTGGAAGTTGCTGAATAGCTGTAAGCCTAATTGCTAATTGATACTGTCTTCCAGCTGCCCCAGTGCCAGTATCCAGTTCTGTTCTAGATCCTTCCTTTTGCACCAATTCTAATTTCCATTTACAAGTATGATCAATAAATTCAAAAATGCATTCCTCAATGCTGTATCGGCTCCAGGAAGCCTGGACGGTGGGAATGCTAATGCTGGAATTGGTATTATCAATGGCCAAGGTTCCAGCAGTTCCAGTCCAACTGAAAATTTCCAAAATGCTAACACAAATGCCCCAATAATTTCTAATTCAATTTTTCGAAGTAAATCTCCTGGTGCAGGACGTTCTAGGAGAGCATCAGATTCCTTAAATCAACAACTTCTAAATTCCAAACGTCCAGTTCGATATGAGTATTCCAGACCACATTTCCTTAAATTATTTACACAAGATGAAATACTGGTTACAGCAGATCATGGAGTAAGACCTATCATTGTACCAAGGGAATTGAGTTGTTTGCCATGGGGTACTGGATATGCTGAGTAAGTAAAGTTTGACGCGTCTGTTTGTCCCTTGAACCTTTGGATTTAAGACTTAACTAATTCTTAGGACAATCAATTCTGGAAAATCTAAACGAAATGAAGATCAAGCCCGTGTGCATTCTGGTTCCATTCGGATTCCAATTGGACATCCAGCACTGGATGAGTATGTTGAAAATTCCATAGATGATTCTCAAAATCCAGAAGAAATGGCAGTAGCAAATGGAGAAGAAGAGGAAGAAAAATTTATTGATATTCCATATCAGTATTTTGGTATGTTTGATGGGCATGCGGGACCTGGAGCGGCTGTAGCTGCTGCTGCACAGTTACATAATATAATACATGTAAGAAAAGAAGAAATCTTAATGTCTGGTTCTTCTTGACAATTGACATGAGCTTAACTGGAACTGGTACATAAATGATTCAACTTCAACATCTTGTTTTCCAGGAAAAACTGACTGAAATCGGACACCACTTAGCAGACAGTGGACCATTTTGTGAATCATCTGCTGCAATGCGGAGTAAACATCGAGGAATCCTTTGGTTTCCACAAGCAAATATTACAAATGACTCCCTAATTGTTGGAGCTCTGGAATCAGCGTTTGAGACTATGGTAAGTTTTGAGATATTTCTTTGTAATGAAGCTACAGTATTTTCATATTTCTATTCTATGCATTTCAGGATGACCTAATTGAAAGAGAAAACAAATTATATGAAGGGGTAAATGGAGGTTGTACTGCTGTAGTATGCCTGTTTATCCTGGGTAAAATTTACATAGCAAATGCAGGAGATTCCCGTGCAATACTTTGTCGTAGAAATTTTGACGCATTAGCCTTATCAGAAGATTTCACTCCAGAATCCGAACGAACCCGTGTACGACAATTAGCTGCAATTAATCCACATTTGTTAGGCAATGAATTTACAGCATTAGAATTCTTAAGGAGACCAGTGAAAAAGGATATAGGAACAAAAATCCTTTATCGTGGTGGGAATATGACGGGTTGGGCATATAAAATTGCAACAGAAGAAGACTTGAGGTTTCCAGTTGTTTTTGGATATGGGAAAAGGGTATATGACACCTTCATTCTTGAACCCATTATTCATCATGTTCAACAATAAATTTCTTGTAATTTTACAGAGCCGTGTCCTTGCAACAATTGGAGTTACACGAGGTTTTGGAGATCATGAGCTCAATGCCCACGGTTCATCAATCCGGATTAAACCATTTCTTAAATCACAACCGGAAGTCCGGGTGATTGATGTAAGGGAATTGGATTGCGGAGAAGACGATGTGATTTTAATGGGAACGGATGGACTTTGGGTAAGATATTTGCTTATTTTTAGACAAATTCTTTTTAAACTTTGGATTAATCGTTTCGTTTTCCTTGAATTTTGTACAGGATGTGACATCAAATGACACAGCAGCAAGCATAGTATTTTCCACACTTGATCAATTCCCAAGCTCAGATCCTTCTAGAGTAAAGTATCGATATATTTCAGCGGCTCAAGACCTTGTTATGCATGCTAGGGGAAAGTTTAATGATCGGAATTGGAGGATGGCTGATGGATCAGGTATTTTGACTTCAAACTCAACTAATTTAATGATTGTGTAAAATTATAATTGTAACCTTTGTTTTTTGAATTTATTTCCAACTCAAATAGCTGCAACAATTGATGACATTTCTGTATTTGTAATCCCAATTTATCCATTCAAACAAGCAACAATGGAAATGGATAGCCAAGCCCAAACCCAAACCCAGTGTATGGATAATGAAGAACAAGCTCAAAAATCCTCTGCTAGTAGTAATAATAAGGATATGAGCAATGGAAATATAAACGGAACAACGAAATCCAATGTCAACGTTAACATGAATATGAACGAAAGTGTACTAAACGGAGATGAAATTGATCTACTCGTCCGGACCCCTGTTCCAAAATCCAAGTCCAAGAAAAGTAAAGCAGGAGTTGACAAGAAAGCCGAAATCAACGAGGAAAATGCAAATCCTACAGAAACCCCTATTCCAATGGAAACTGAGGATCTGGATTTTTCATCTCCAGCTGCTCCAATTTCTACACCAATGGTGGTAACAGATTGCATAGAAGAGCCTGAAAGTTCTTCACTTGCTGCCACTGCAGTGCCAGTGACTATGGATGATTTCGAAGAGCCTGAAATTTTTCATGCTGCGGAGTCGTCAGCACCAACACTAGAAAATTCAAAGAATCCGAATCCTGAATAGCATTAACAATTTGCATAGGCAAAATCCTTGCATTTTGCATCCACCCAACCCAATGCAAATGCAATTTCTAAGTCATAATTTATCATTAATCAAATTAAATTAAAATTAATTGCCGTCGAGTTGTCAGATCGCACTTATTTTCAAAACACCATTAAATTGTAAAAATGTAATACTGTGATATTGAAAATGTTATCAATTTATGCAAAATGATGCAATTGCAATTCTACCAACCAGCAACTTAAGACATCATAATCAAAATCTAATTGCAATATTCTATTCCATTATGTCACTTGTCAATTAACCTTGTAAATTTTGATTTCTGCTGATCTTTAAAAATGAAAATTTGCTTCTGAATCTGCTCCACTTTGCGCTTAAATTTCTGTATTATTCTATAATTCCATAAACCATAGGTATTACATATTTATTTATTGTATTATTTTGCCCCTTTGAACTGCCCATTTAAATTTTAATGTGGAAAGTTCCAAAAACTTGACCTTGTTTTAAGTTTAACATAAGTACTTAAAATATCCCCTGTATTTTTTAGTTAATTTACGCTTAATTTATTTGTAAATTTGTAATATCTTTAAATGACACCGTATGAGAAACGATTAGAATTTTTTTCTCTCTAAATAGAATAACATAGAATAGATTACTGTAGAAGTAGATTAGATTTATAGAATTTTTTAGGCACATTGTTTTTGATTCTTTTCTGTTTTCTGTTAAGACTTCGACTTCCTATTTCTTGAGTAATAAATGCTAATTATGACGCTGTTTAGTTTACGTTTAAGTTTAGTCGCCTTTTTTCGAAGTATTACTACTGCTATCACCGCCTCCAGCAATTCGAAGCTGCTTCTCAACTTTTTCATGTTCTTTTAAAAGACGATCATACTCCTTGCTTACTGACTCAGCTTGAGACTTTAAAGCATTTCTATCAGATTTGATGTTTGCCAATTCTAAAGATTTACAAATACAACAAAAATTCATCAATTCTGGTTCAGCGTTTCATTACCAATTGTTAGTTTAATAGGCTTTTACGTACGTTCTTTTAAATTATTAACTTCGGTCTGTAAAGCTTCAACTTCCTTCCGGCTATCCATTGAAGTACCTGGTTTCTTAGCTTCATCCATCAATTTCCTAGCTGCATCCGATGCAGAAGTAGCTTGTTTTAATGCAGCTTCATTTTGAAGGAGAAGAGAACCCTGATTTGAGAGCAGGGTTGCAAGACGTCGAATTATCCTGAAATATAGTAAAGTATTTAGCAATTGATCCCAAACTTGACGAAATAAATTTTACTTACAAGCTTAACAACAGAGCGAATCCAGAAATATAGAAATTCCGCTGAGCTCGAAACAATTTCATATGTGCTTGCATTTCAGCCTTTGGATTGACGTTGAGGTCATACTCTTCATTTGAATATTTACGCATTTCACGGATTGCATCTGAAATAGAAATTGAATACAAAATTAGCCATTTTGGTCCAAGAATCCTTGTAGATTCTGTGTAGCTTAATAATTTTCCTTACCAAGGAACAATAGGCAAAGTAATCCAAAAAGTCCGTACCAGTACAATTGAGTTTGAGCTCCAAGGCTCTGGAGAACACGAGAACGGAATATTTTCAGCCATCTACGAACGAAACGGAAGTACAGCTTAACTTATTACTAAGTTCAATAATCCACAAAACCTGAGGCCTGAAGTGTACCCTTAAGTCAAGTGCTTAACTATAACTTACCGCTGTGGTGAAATTCCAGGGAGAAGGAGAATCAAAAGGACAGCAATTTCAACATATAGAAATCCAGCAACCAGGCCCCACTGGAGACTCATCTTTCAAGGATGATTGATGATTTCTGAATGGTTTCTGTGGCTGTGAAGGAATCCAAAGGTTAATTGTCAATTAATTGTAGAATTCATTGGATTTTTGTACTGGAAACTTACGGATACAGACAGAGACACCGAAAGAAAATGAAGTGGATTTCTGAGTAATTGATAATGAATTTTCTAGATGAGGAAATGATTATGAAAATGAAATCTATCAAATAAATCAACGTAATTGTATTCGTAATCTCTGAAACTGACCAAGTAGAAGTAAAGTCCAAGAATGAAATGAAAATGATGAGAGGATTTTTGTTTTGTGAAGAAGGAATGAGCTGACGTGTGTGTGTGAAAAAGTGTAATTTGATTTCTCCTCGGCTGCTGGAAAAAATGTCTGTACCTCGTTAGTAGATCCTGAAAAATTAATTGTGACCAAAACATAAGGCCAATACTGCTAAAAATATGATGATGACCTTCTAAATGGAAGCTTTGGATCATGATTAATCAATTTAGAGAATATAAACAGCACATAAAGTTTTACAAAATTTAAAGCCTGGTGTAGCTTTTTCCAGCCATGCAGGCAAGTAGCATGAGTCATTCGTACATAGAGTCTACAGTCTGAAGTTTGGTTTGATGCAAAAATGCATAGACTAAGAACAAAGTACAGACTACAGGCAGACGCTATGTATGTGCGAATCCATTACAATAAACTGGTTCCTCTTTGCAAATTGCAATTAGTTAGATAGAATGGTAACGAAAACGAAAACGATTCCAGTTTTTCGAAAAAAAATCATTTCTCATAATCATAGATTTTATGTAGTTGTTCAAGGAAATGTTTTAAACTTAAATTTTAGCTTCCAATTTGACAGAGATATTCAATTTGTTTATTTCAGACTTACTAAAACTAGTATATACAAAACATATTAAAAGTGATCCATAACCACATGCAAATAACTGAAGCCTTTCCAATTATTTTACTGGATAAATTGTTATTAGTATTGTAATAATGTGTTGTCTTTTCACTGTCATCATCATCAATCATAGAACCAAAGGCTCCACCACAAAAGCGTTCTTCACCTTCCACTTCTTCATCTGCATATTCATATTCTAATCCAAGACCATTAAATTTTCCTGTACCAATTGATAAGGGTTTCTGTTTGGGATTAGCTGTAGCCCCAATTTCACGACATTTCAATCCATTTGCACATTCATAATCTTCCAGACAAAGCATTCCATGAGGAATTTCACATTTTCCATCAACATAATTTGATATACTTGATTTAGATTTTGAGTCCCTTACAAGGCAAACACAAGTTAAAGTTTCTGGATCACATTCCAGTGCTTGGGAATACATTGGGATCCATAAATTTTGTATTGTTGCAATGCTACATTCATCTGGTGGCGAAGTTTCGGGATTTGTGGTGTCTGATGAACCTGTAAATCAAAAATCATCCTAGAGATATAGACTTGACTATTGGCTTTAAGATTCACAATTACCTTTGTTTTCTTCGCTAATTTTATAGTCTACTGCTCCTACCGGCACGCATGGAGAACCAAACGTTAAATTTTTAGCTAAAATTAATTCATCCCTTTGTTGCCCTTGTGGATCATTTGCATTATTTGAATAAATACGATATATTTTGATTTTAGCTAGTACATCTCGAACCCGTTGATTTTCACGCTCAATTTTGCTAAGATAAGGATCCTTCCATTCTCTCTGTTTGTTAGAGTTTGGATTTCTATTTATAGGCATTGGTTCCGGATTTTGATAGTCGAACTGGAAATTCTTGGGTTTGAAATTGAAATTCGAAATAGGTACTGGGTCCTTTTGCTCCAAGTTTTCGATATTGGATTCCGATTCCATACTCTTTGATTTACGATTTTCATCTTTGGAAGGATCTGGTTCATATTGAGCTTGATCTTGGGAAAATACAGGATTTTGGAAAAGTATTATCATCAAGATGAATACAGCAAGACAATCTCGGCAGTTCATATCTGGTGAAACGAAGCTTTCTCCGATCTGCGGTGGACTTTTGACTTAATTTCGATGTGACCTTAGAGTATAAATATTTATACTCTAAGGATGTGACAGAAAAGTATTTGTGGATGACGCGATTGAGAGGAATCAGCAAACAATTTAGTGTCTAATTTTAGTTGCTATGTTGCATGTCATATAAATATTTAGTAATGACTTCAATCACAGCCCCAAAAAGGCAAAATTCAAATCCCAAAAGTCAAAGACTAGATACAGTTTATGAATTAACATTTTATTTATTCAGACCCTTGGGTTTCATTTTCATATCAAATCACATTAAATTATACATTCAATTTCATGTTAGGTATTTTTGTTAATAGCATTGATTTTTCTTAAATATTTCACACAATTACCTAGAGTTATATTTTTTAGAGTTCACTGATCAAAAGGTTGCAACTGTTCCACGTCCTTGTAAAGGTGGTCCTTCTAATTGATCCAATAATAACTCTTGATCAACAACAAATTGATAACTTTCATGACTTTCCGGAAGTGCAATTGGGAGTGAGACTTGATACATGATCACAAAGAATACAGCAACATTTCCAAGAGTCTAGAATGTAAAATTTGAATTGGAAATTATTAAGCAAAAACAAAATACATCTTTGTAGTTGGGTACTTAAACTTTCACTTACAGCAAAAACAAAATTATTATCATAAACACAGTATCCTGATGCAACGACAGTCATTGGAGCATGTCCAGAATAGCTTACATAAAGGCTAAAGAGCTGAAGAAATTTTGGAAACGATTTTCAGAAAAGAATCATAAAATAAACCCAAGCTTTACTTACAAAGTACAATTCTTCCTCACTTTTATTTCCCATAAAACTTCGTCTTCGGACAGCGTCAAAACCTTCCATTGCCTAAATTGAATAAATTGTAAAAAATCAAGCAAATTGAGACAACATATCGTACCAATTAATTACCTCTTCAGCCAATTTCATCATAGAAGTTAAACACATTGCATAAAACATTCCATTAATAATTAAGATTAAAGCAGCAGCCAAAAGGTCACCACGTCGTCCTTCATCATATTCATATCCACTTGCAGATCTCCAAAAGAAATATAAATCCGCAGACGTCCCAAAAACCTGAAGAAAAAATATATTTTAAACAATGGCTCATTTTACAGTCCTATGTACAGTGATTTCGTTCTATACCATGCTAAAGAAATAAGAATCAATTGACTCTTGGAAAACTATATCAGCCCCACGGAGTAATTGAATGATTAAATTATGATCGTCATAAAGTTCTTTGAATGAAGTCCTGGCACTGTATTCCATTGAGAGTTTAGTTGGAGCTAAAATTAATCAAATTTTTAAGAATTTTTAACGTGTTTTTCCACCAGACCAGAATTCTTTCTCACCTCGATTAAGTACACAATCCAACCTCTGATTCCATAAATGAAACAAACTCCGCATCATTTTAGTTTGTATAATAAAAAGCGTTGGATAAACTTTGGAAATCAAGAGTATGTAGATGAATATAATACTCATCCAAACCCTAAGTCCTTCATAAACATGAACTTTATCAATGAAAATCCTTGAATCAAAAATCCGTGCACTAAGTATTCCAAGGAGTCCTGGACCACCAGCACCAATAGGACTAATACGGCTGAATGAAAGAATTAAAAGTCCAAGTAATAAGGTTGTGAAGGACAGGAAAGTATAAAATACTTGAGTTGGCAGATTTTTACAGGCTGGAAGTTTGATGAGATTTAATGAGCTGAAAATGGAAATAAAAAAAATGTTTGGGGAAAGTATATTGTTTTTCATAAGCAAAATGTTGTGTTTACTTTGCAGAAAATCCAGCATAACTTGCAATAAACTTTGCTTGAATTATTGTTTGTAAACTTGAAACATTGAGATGTAAGAGTGCCATTCCATAAACGAATAAAATTGGAGCATTTCGATAAAATAAAAATGTTTCTTCTCCCCTTCCTGCCTTCGTATCATTGGAACTTACGCCTGAACCAATTAAACTTGGATAATCCAATAAAAATGATAATCCATTTATCCAATAATTCATGGATAAAAGCAGAATAAATGCACTTGTAATGTAGTAAATAATTGTTAAATTTCGTGGAATAGTAATTGTATAAATCCCAGTCATTGGATCCTTTACATATGAAAATGGAAGACGTCCAAGAAATATTGAGAATGGGGCAAAGGGTTTGAAACAGTTGATATAATCGTCAGCATAATTTGGCCAAACTTTCTCAGCTTCTTGGGCGAATAAATGAGTTGACGATGCTGAGGATGGAGTTCTTCCAGCAGTTGTCGGAAGTGCAAGGGATGCGGATGACATGGTTGTTACACTTGTTCCCGGAGTATTAAGTCGGGTGAAAATTGATGGGTCTGATGCAGATCGAATCATAGTACCTCTGATTCGAGACCTTGGGATTTGAACAAGTCTCATATCTGTAAAAATTCATACAAAATGTTAAATGCTCCATACCATAGCTCTAAGATTTTTGAACGTCTAAAATTATATTAAGTTACTACCTTCTTCCGATTGAGCCATTCTTTTACTAATGTTGAAAATATCCATTTTCTCCAAAGCTTTCTCCATTTTGTCACTGGTATTTTAATTTAGGCCACGCAAATACAAATCTTTCAAGTTTTCTAATGATCAGTAGACTTTATGCCAAAATATTTAACTTTACACTGAACCAAAGAGATAATAATAATAGAGAGAGATAAAGCTCTTAAGAAACCCTGTCAAAACACGGAAAAAAATTCTGCCCAATTTTTTCGTTGATGAAGTAATTGAGTCGTTTACTTTTTGCCTTATTTCTCCTGATTTCCCTGACAACAACGTTAGCAACCAAAATTTAAGAAATTCTGGAAGAGAAGATTTCAACAATTTGATTTCTTGGGTACCTTTAACATTACGGAGTTGTTTATTGTTTCCATGGAATGAATTGGATATGCAATAAGTAAACGACTCAATTACTTCATCATTTTAGGAAATGGGCAGAAGAAATTTGACATTTTTTCTTTGCTTGCTTTTCTCCTCTCTATTATTGTTATCTCTTTGCACTGAACTTTATGAATTGAAAGTGATTGTTTAATCTTCTGAAAGTTTTGCAATGCAATGCAAAGACCAAAAAATTCACTTTTGGTTTCTATGGTAAATTAAATTGTTGAATTGTTACTTGCTTTTATTTCCAGAAATTTTTGTGCTTTCTCCCACTCCTTCATTCACATTTCTGAAGCCAGACTAGAAGTAAGACGATGGAATTACCACAAGTAATACTCGCCATTTACACGTTAAATCTCCTCTTCCTAATCCAACAAATAGAATCTTCATCCCAACAGCAAATTCAAAACCTTCTGAAACAAAAGGCGAAAAAATATCATGACTCCCTAGTCCCACCAACATCCCGAAATGAAAATGAAAAAGTAGAAGAACCTGAAAGAACCCAAATCTTAAGTGGTGATTGGGCCCCTTGGGGATCGGAATGCAATTATACAAAGTGGAAAGACGCTTACACTTGGTTCCTAACACTGCAAAATACAAAACTTGGAAAATTTGAATCTACTATACTTGATAAGACAGGATTTCAGGTTAATGTTTGCAATTTCTTCAAATATCAACAATGTGATCGAGCAACTCAAAAATGTTCCTGCTTTGCACCAAGTATTTGGAATTCAAATGAGACGTCATGTCAATTAATTGATGGTGGGACAGGCTGTAATTTTGGATGGTATAAAAATGAGCCATTTATCAATGACGTAAACAAATCAAAATCAAGCTTTATATATGAGAAAGACGCCTACTATAAAGAGAATCTACTAACAAGATCGCCAGACTTGAAGTTTAACTGTTACAAACCTGCATCCTGTGATGCTAGTACTACTTGCAAAGCTGGTTCTGAATACACAGGTAAAACCGAACAATTTATAATAGAATACAATGTCTAATCTCCGAATACTTGGCCATTCACTCACAGCTCTCAAAATATTTATCAAAAATAATTTCCAAAACTTAGAAAACGCCCAATGGATTCCTTTCCGAAAATCCTGCTTGATTCATAGAAATTATAATTTCACTTCAACCCTACCTGAGAAATTACTTGAAAATATTACAAGCCTATATTACGATGATTATTTGGAATGGAATGGTGAAATTGATATGTGTAATCCATATGCTCATATGGGTTGTGAGCCTTCAACAAAAAAATGCAGATGCTTACCTGGATTTGCATATCAAGAAAATGAATGTCGATTGGCTCCAGGACACTCTGGAAGTTGTGAATGGGAATTAAAAGTTCCATATTTAATTGATGAAAAGAATGTCCCAGGATTTGTTCCGGAAAAAGTTCAAATCAAATGTGTGGAAAATGCTGATTGTATTGAAAAATCATGTACTTGTAAATCTGGAATGGAATGTGCCAAAGCTGATGAAATTATTTCTGGAAAAGCTTGGACGCTGGAAGTGGAGATAAATGTATTTTTACTTTTAATTTTGCATAGTAGTACATTCTAAGTTCTGGATTCTTTCCAGAAGCAACCTAAAGTATAAATCTAAGCTACTAATAATTATTATATCCTAACAATTAATTGGTCTTACTTAATTCTTAATTAAAACCCAGAATCTGTACGTTGACATCAGTCAAAAACATGTTTGTTAGCATTTATTCACACGGTTTGTCTACTTCAACTTACATCTTCAACAATACAATAATAAGACTTGCAATTTTCCTCATTTCAAAAACTCAGTTAAGATCAAACAACTGGAATTATAAGTTCTCAAATCTTAGACTACTCAACTAGAACCCGGCAAAGCTCGCTTTGCCTTTTTGTTATTGGTTGACGGCAAAGCTCGGCCGGGTTCTAGTTGAGGCTCGCTACGCTCGCACCCGGATTTCGTATTTATCAATTTTCAAACAATTCCAAACTCAAAATATAGTCATTTGACCATATTGAGGCTTGTTGCTATGGAAACGCAAAGTTTCCCAAAAATCAACAAAGTGGAGCGACACGGAAAATAACGGACTGGGATTTTATATAAGTTTGATAAGTACTGTAACCTAAAGCAACACTATGAAATATTCCAAAATTGTTTCAAAATTTTCTTCGCTAAATACACTCATGATTTTGGGTGTGATGTTTTTATTGGTACAATTTAATTGCATATTAACATCACCAATACCAATTCCAGGAGGAGGTAACAATTCACATAAGCAAGAACTTTTATTTTATGTAACAATTAACAAATTAAGACTAAATTATGATACGTATTTTTTTGGTGTATTTTTAGAAGGTACATCTACTTGTCAAGATATCGACTGTCCAAGCCGTACAATTTGCCAACTCCGATATGTAGTTTGCACACATAATTTTTGCCCAATGCCAATTTGTATTAAAACTTTGGAGTAACCTATTAAATAAATGTTTTAGATTGGAATTGATAGCAATAAGAAAATTAAAGTGTCAAGCATTAATTTTGCCACTGTCAACGGTGAATATCTCTTATACTCAAAATAAATTGACATTTTACATGTTAAGGGCTTAAAGGATCTTATAACTTTGACAGTATACTTATTACTTGTCCGTCGAGCTAAAGTGTTATCCAGAAATTTCCATGTAATTTGTGACATATGGGACATTGTCCAAGTTGACGTAATATCTTCAGCAAAACATACCCCAATCATTACAATCATAAAAATATATGGGAATAGTGATAAGCGACTTTCAAGTTTAATTACAGAGTAAACGCTTAGAATCCCATTAAATTTTGTTATCGTTTTGAAGACTGGAACAACAATGGTTGAGAAGCTAATGTTGTAAAGATTAGTTAAAATTGTTAGCCTTTGATAAATGCTTAGAACTAATGGGATTGTGGAATTGAAGTTTTGAGTTGACATTTCCCTGTATGAAGAACAAAAGCAAATCAAAAAGCATAATTTTGAAAGTCGATTCATTTTAATCTTACCGTAACTTCTTTATCCAGAATCTTGTTGAAAATAATTGCATAAATACCAATAAGACAGGAACCATATGAATCACAACTCCTCGTGTAATTACCCAAAATTCAAATGCATAAAATAAAAGATACGTCCAAAAGTTTTTCCATCCGGGTGGAAGAACAGAATAAAAATAATATAAATTATTTGGCATTGCAAGGAATACAAGGGGAAGGAAAATTTGCATAAGAATCAAACCAAAATTAAGGCTTTAAATTGCTTTTTCCCGAAGATTTGGGGGTAGGAAGGGTGTTCCGTAAAGTTCTTTTCCTGGAAACAATTTTTAAAGACGCAATTTTAAACTTCGGAACTCAATACTCATTGCCATTTAAACTTCAGCTAATTTTAGTCGTTATTGTTATTTCTGCCTCACATGGCATATATTTCATTTCATCTAAAATTACTTACCGGTCTTCATATTGAAATGTACCAATTGATTAAACCAAGCAATCCATTCATTACTATAAATTAATGTACTAATTGTACATGAAGCTAGACAAGTATGAACAACAATGAAAAATACATGAAATGCAAGAGAAGCTGAACTTTTAATTAAATCTTCTGTTCTTTCATAATTATAACCAAATCCAGGAAAAATTCGAACAATAGTAAAAATTAAATAGGATATTTCTATACCTAAGAAAAAATATATTCCATAGAGTTTTGGACAAGAGGATAAGAATGAGAGAGTTTGAGTTGATTTGGACCATTGAAATGGAAAACAAAATGTTTTTGATGAAAGTTCCATATATTTTATAATTACTTGGAATTCTGATTTTGTTAACATTTTTTGCGGAGGAAAAATTACTGTGACTGTGACAGGTTCGAGCTGAGAATTTTTACTGAATTTAGTTCCAGAATATTCTCAAGTTTGATTAGTAAAACAATTCTTAGGACATTAATTAACTTGTTAAAATGACATGACATTACACATGACTGACATCACAATCTCTTGCATGTCAAGTTTTAAATATACTTAATTAATTATCACTATTTGAAAGCATGCGAACAAACTAAAGAAATCTAATCTAATTCATTGGAATACTTCAATAATAACCTTTCAAAAGCTATATTTAACATTTTTATAATTAAATGAGAATCTAATAATAATAAGTTATACTGAAAAAATGCTTCGAGGTTATGATTCGAAAATTGGATATTACGGTACATAACGGATTTACATAAACTTTAGATTTATTCAAACGCTTTAGTTGTATTAAGTTATAATTCATTCAAACTAATGCTTAAACTAACTAAATCCTTACACAAAACTTGTAAAATTTTCTCTTTATCTTCAGGATTCTCTAATTCTTTAAAATATCGACGTAATTTCTCAATACGAATTGTTTTATGAGCTTCATCAAGCACATGAGCTGACACATAATAAGTATTGGTTGGATTTAATTTACATCGAACTGTATGGGGATGTGCATCTACTCCACAATCTTCTAAACAAAGTCCACAAAATCCAGCTTTACATTTATTACAAGTTAGAGCAACACAACCATCAAAATCCAAAAATACTCCATCACATCGTGGACATTTAAGATTAAGGATTTTCTCATGAATTTCTTTAATAAAAGTACGAACACGATTTGGATTTCCACTTTGTACATCTTCACAAAGTTCACCTTCATGAATTTGAATTGGTTTGTCCATTTTTGCAGAACAAACAAGGCAGTATGTACTTATACATTCATCACAATAAATAAATTCACCCGAATCTGAATGCTCATCTACATAAATAAACAAAGAAACTTATTGAATCTGAACCAAAAATTCCATAATTTCTTAATTTACCTTTTTTAACTGTGGCAAGATTAAGTAACTGTCCACATCCAGGTTTAGGACAATTAATTATTGTATGAACGTTTCCCTTTTGATAATGCTCTAGTGACACTTCTAAAATTTTACGAAGGCACTCTACTGGTCCCCACCTAAGGATATCATTTATAGCTAAAGGATTTTCGCAACTTGGACATTGAAGAGGATATGGTGGAGGTTGTTGTTGGAACATTGGAACCAAGCAATCAACACAAAATGTTTTTCCACATGAGGATTTACAATTTGTTAAAAGAATAAATTTCGAATCTGGTACACAGTAACAGAGACCACATTCTTTTAATTGGGCATTTGTAAGAGATGAGGAAGATGATCGTTTATAATTGTTTGCAAAAATATATCTTTCCTTTTCCAATTTGGCTTTTAACTTATCTCCATTTACTTTATCGGCTGAGATAATGAGTCGAGTTCCAAAAAGTTTATAAAACTTAAGTTTACCCTTACGACAAATTTCATTAATTTTATGAGCATTTTGATTGTTTCTGTTTGAACCAGGCCCATCTCCACCACCAAATATGACTTTTTTATTTAGCTTAAACTCAAAGTCCAAATACTCTAATCCTTTGAGTTCTTCTATAATTGAGTCTAATTTTTCTACGATTTTCTGACGTAAGGTCTCAGTTCCATAAATCCATATCTCTTGAGAATACTGACTAGTAAATAATGTTTTGAATTCTAATTTCCCCATCAATTCTTTTCCAGTGGTGCCAAATAAGATTGATAAATCTGCAGAACGATATTTTGAGTATGATAAAATCCCATCGATCTTTTGTTGGATTTGTGGAAAGTAGCGTGTATCATCACTGTAAAAACGGGTAAACGTGAATTTGGATTGTTGGTTTTGTTGTGTTTGTTGGTTTTTATTATTAGTATTATTAGCTTGATGAACATGGATTTTGAGTGACGATTTAGCATACGAAAGTACTCCTTCTATATCTCTAGACAACACTTTATAAATATCACTTTGAATTGAGACAATTAAACAGTATTCTGTTTCCAATCGTACCAGCTGACCAAAGGGACGACTTAAGTCCATCCATGCATCTGATATTATAATTGATTTATAAACATCACGTAAAATCCCAATCCGATTAAAACCAAAAATCAGTCCACGCCTACAACTTCCTTTATCAACAAATTCAGTTTTACTTGAACGATTTTCGAGGAATGGGCTAAAGGATTCCAGAATTAATTCATTAAATTTACTTTGAAAGGCTGGATTTGAATCTTCTTGACGATCCAGCCGAACATTTAAAACTTTACTATGACGAAGACAATCCTTGATGTAAAATTCATCTGCAGCAGAATCTAAATTTGATATAGAAACTGCATACTCATAATTAGCCTTAATCTCATCTGGCGTTAGGTCAATTGCAGCATTATCAAAACGAAAGCTGGCAGGTGTTGAGCCGCGGACGTGCCCATTATGAATTTTAAAAGCTGGTGGAGTTTTCTTTATTTGATCTGAAGTTTTCATTTGTCTTCTTTGAATTTGTTTTGATGTTATTGGATTTTGACAATCTGCATGCACAACACGTATAATGGCTCCAGGGAAATACATATTCACATTTTCTATAAATAAGTTAGCTTCAACGGGTCCAGCAAACCATATTTTTGCTTTCCCCAAAGACGGTCCACTGGCCCATGATACTTTTAATCTTCCAACAATTTCCTTACTCACACCTCCACTTCTTGGCTTATTTGGAAAAGCTGTTATTGGTTGAGTTTGACTTTGGACAAAGTTATATGATCCATTTATTTTGGAGTAAAAATTCTGGGCATGTTCTTTCGATGACAATGAAACAGTTGCCGTTTTAGAAGTTTCTTGATGTTTAAAAAGTTGAATTTGTTGGATTACATTCCAATTACAACCAACAACCCTTTCAACATTTAGTCTCATTTCATTTTCCGTGATTGTTGGTGGTAAATTCCGTATGAATACAGTAAGGAAATCTTCTGACCAAAGTATATCATGCACCTCAAAACCTTGTCCAACTTTAACCCTAGTTGAGCCCAAATAATTTTGTTCAACGCAGCGAACTGAAAGTTGATGTGCGATTGATTGGATTTTACGTTGGAGTAGAATTTCAGTTTCTCTTTTAGCTTTCCTTTTACAATATATAGTGATGGAGTTTGAGTCTAAATTTGCTTCAATGGTAGATTGAAATTCAGCTTCTAAATTTCGTATGTTTGAATAAAATTTCCCAATCATTGAGCTAATGATTTCTGGAGGAATGAGATAAGATAGAGCAACTGGTAATTCAGAAGATTTATCTAGGCATTCTTGATAAAACTTTGGATTCTCTGCTTTTATCCATTCTTCTTTTACGCGATTAGAGCAAGTGAGAAGTGGTACTGGAACTTGGATCAAACGGTCATAAATTATCCACTCAGGAGGAGGATTTGAGCCAGATTTTGCTTCTAAGGCTGACCCATGCTTAATGTTTCCTATAACCCCAGTTTTGAGAGAGTAATATTGTAAATTACGTCGTCCGCCATAACCATGGGATTGAAAAACTCGAGAAGTGTTTAAAAATAGTCCAGCAAATGCAATTCTTGATAAATCGTCATTATTAGGAGAATTATTTTGTCCATGTGGATTCTTTATCCAAGACTTTGTTTTCTTGAAATACAATCTCAATTCTCCACTGTAAAAAAAAATAATAGCAAAAGTTAAAACCTTTCAGAACTTCCAAGAGTAAACAATTACTTACCAAGTTGCCTGAATTATTTTCATCGCTTTACCATTTACATAATTTACCCTGCACCATGTACCTTCGGCATTCCGGTTCTTGGATCGTGTAGATGCAATTTTTGACCATTGTTCGTAAGTCCGATAAAGTGAAACAATATCACCATCTTCCAACATAAATTCTTTTTGTTTGGCAATTGCCAGTTCTCGATCTTTGGAACCAGAACTTCCGGTCCAAAAGAAAATATTTGATACTGATAGTAGAGATGCAAGAATTAAACTCGATTCTCCAAATCCCTTGGTACAACCATAATAAATCATTTTAACAAGTTTAGGATCCTGTTGAACAACTGTAATTAAGTTTCCTAGTTCAGTAAGCCGAAGCTCTTGGTTCTCGTTGTCCAAAGCTAATGCGCCGAGCAAAATTAATTCTTCTTCTGCTCCAATCATAGCTTCTACTGATGGTTTACTTATCCATTCAAACTTCCGTGGATCCTTATTTAAATTCCTTAAAGTTAGAACAGCAAGGGCTAAAGGTCTTAAAAGGATTTCAGGTGTTGCATTTAGTTCCATTTGTTCATAGTCTTCTGGTGAATATAAACGATAGGCTTGGCCAGGTTGTGTACGACCAGCACGACCGGCCCGTTGAATAGCAGAAGATTTTGAAATTGATTGAAGTTGTAAAGATGTAATATTTCGTTTTGGATCATAGCTTATCCCTTTCTTAATCCCAGAATCAACTACATGAACTATTCCTTCAATTGTTATTGATGTTTCAGCCATGTCAGTTGCAAATATTATTTTACGCGTATCCTGAGATAAACTTTGGAATACTTCAGATTGCTCCTTTGGATCCATACGTCCATATAGAACAAATACTTTAGTTTTCAACAATGAATTTCCATTTGGCTCATCCTTAACGCTCATGCTTCTTTCAAATTTTTCTTTAGCACTGATTACGTCTGATTGTCCAGGAAGAAAACAAAGTATATCTCCTGGAACTTCCCCTTCATTTGTGTGGATATTACGTGCAATTCTGACAATTTCTTCAATATACTTATTTCCACTTGTCATTGTTTCATTTCCCCAACCAACTTGGGGTAAGTAATTAATTGTTACAGGAAAAGTACGCCCTTGAATTTCAATAGTTGGTGCATTGTTGAAAAACTCTGAAAATTCATTAATGTCAATTGTTGCAGAAGTTATAATAAATGGAATGCCCTTCCATCTTGGGTCCGGACTTTTGAAACATCCAAGCAATAAATCACATATCTGACTCCGCTCATGAGCTTCATCAATAATAATACAACCAATATCAGAAAATTCATTTTTCTGGCTAATAATTTTCTCCAGCATTTTTCCTTCAGTTAAAAATTCAATTCTTGTTTTTGTAGGATGAATTAATTTATATCCAGCAACATTAAAACCAATTTGAATTCCTGGTGAAGCCCAATAGTTATCATTTCCACCCATCCATTCATAAGCTACACGTTCTGCTAAGGATATTGCAGCTATTTTACGGGGTTGTGTACAAAGGATTCTTTTTCCATAAATTTTAGGATGATCTGCTAAATACTGTGGGATTTGTGTACTTTTACCAGAACCAGTTGTACCTTGTACAATTAAAAATCTTGATCTGCCTTCATTAAGCCAATTTTCAATATCTAATCGTTTTGCATAAGATGGTAATTTATGTTGAAAACGATACAATTCCCGATCAAATAGTTCTGATTTTTCTTTGTTACTTAAATCAGACATTTGGGTAAGGATCCGATTTTTAATAATTTTATAAATATCCAATTGAGTGCGGAGTTGAAGTAATTTATCTTCCCAAACAGTTAATGATTCGTGGAGAGTTGGATTTTCTGGCTCATTTAGGAGTTTAGTTTCAATTGATTGGATTTGCGAGTTTGTTTCATTAATTTTATAATGATGCTCGGAGATGACGAACTTATCATTTCGAAGACGTAAGTTTGGGAGCGGCATATGTTTCCTGGCATTTGGGATTGATTGTCTTGGTGCGTTTGGTAATGGTAAGGCTTTATGTTTATGGGATTGATGTTTATATTTTGTCCCATTTGTTCTTGGCGTACTGGAGTTAGTAGTTGCGGAAACATTTGCTCCAATTCCAACAGGGTTTGAGTTATCTTTTGCTGGAGGCGAAGTGTGACCTTGATGCTCCATTTTCTATAAATAGAATATTATTATGAATTAGGGTTTTATAAAAAGAATTAACGAATCATTTAACAAGATTTTCATACAAACGAATGATTACTGGCCTGATTTTAGTTTACTTTACCTTATTATTTCCTGTTATAAAATTATATTGATCTATTGTAATAAGAATTAAACAGCAAGCAGGTTGGTCAATTTACTCCAGTTGAAATTTCGGCACAGTTTTATTTTAATTTCTCCATTCCTTACATAAAGTTGTCTATTAACTGCCAAAGCTTTCGGAGCCGAGTCGTTGTTTCGTTGAAAACCAGTGAAACTTAAACAGGTTTCCGTGATTAACCTGTGAATTATGATTTACATATTATTACGATTGATAAGAATTTTAAGAAGCTCATCAATCAGACAACTATTTTAGACCCGACTTAACTTACACATACAAAGTACAAACACAGACTTTACACATATACTGGAAAAGTATTTAGATACAATAACAGGATAGTTGGCTTAATGAAGATTTTCTTACACCATTACTAGTACTACTTACTATTAATCGTTGAGCATACGTTGATTCTCAGTTACGGAATAGAAATAGAAAATATTGTTTTTACGACAGATAAATTATAAACTAAACTGTTGTTGGTTGATGAATGATAATGCAAATAAGTATAGCAAAGGGAAATAAATTTAATTTGTCAAATCAAAAGCTTATGAAGGTACCTGTGAGTGTGACTCAGAGTCAGCAGTCAGAATTAATGCATTATTAATAATAATATAACCAGCCATTACAAATGGGAGAACCAAGTGGCTTTGCTCTTGATAAACCATTGAATAAAAGTGATTTGCATTTA
>JAQGCY010000115.1:0-28486 GCA_034700645.1 Xenylla mediterranea | reverse complement strand
ATATATATACATACACGGCCGTCATCATCACAATAGCCCATGACCTGTTGTCAAGACAACTTAGGTCGGGCTAAAAAAAATTTATTTGCATGTTATATCCTATCTCACATCCAATGACTTTTAATATGAACTTCGCCCTTCTAATTTTTAAAAGACAAACTGAAACCACAGAATGACATGTTCACTTACTATCCCTCCTTGTCTCATGATGAAGAGCAAAAGAAATGTAGATTGAAGTGGAATGTGAAGAATAGAAAGCAGAAATTGAATTTTGACTTTAGAAATGTTCTGATGAGATCAGAAAGAATGAATATAGAAATGTGCGGGTTTCCTTTAATAACTTTTATAAAGGATTGTGGTTTTAGAAGTTTTTTTTTTGCTGAGACTAGAATAGAGATTTTTTTTTCTTCGCCCTGGTCTAGCTCTAGAGTCACTTGAGAATATTATTATCCTTTCCATATATGTTTCTGTGCTCACTCACTATTGCAAGAGACTTAATGTAATATCAATTTTTATGGTGAAAATACAACCTATTCGCGTTTTGTATCAATTTCCTTCGTGACTTTTCTGGGTTTTTTCTTCCTCTTCCATTCCATACTCAAATTGAATCTTTTCTTAAGGTTGACTGAATGAGTTTTGTTAAGAAAGTGAGAGATATCCAAAGGAAAGGACTTGGCCGTATCTGTATGAATAAAAGAGGAAAGTAAATATGGAAAAGAGGGAAAGGTAGCATAGAGGTTATCTTTGCATACGAAACAAAAGCCTTTAGTACTAAAATGTAGGTTCTCAATATAATGCTATTCATATATAAATATAACTATGGAAAAGAAAATACAGAAGAAAAAAGTACCCTTATACGTCAGTAGTATCCAACCCAAGTTACTCAACTTGAATGGATTGAGATGATAACATCGAGGAGACAATTCATATCTCTTCTTTTTGTGCTCTTGTGAACCATAAAGATGACAGTTTTAGGAAAGGGAATGAAAATACATATAATCGAATTCATATGTCTACTCAACTTAAGTTGGGCAGAAGTCAGAAGAACATCTGAAAATCTTTATGGTTCACGATGTCTTTCCTTGCGAAAATTCTTACTTCCTATCCTATATGCTTCGACAGACGTCAACCTTAAGTGTATACAGTTTTGGTTTGAATGAACTTTACAGAATAATTTATGACTCACTTCCCCATACTCATAAACCTCTATTAAAATATAATTAATTCAGAAAGAAAGTTTGAGGTCCAACAAGACACCTTTTCCTTAAGCTTAATAATTGGAAAAAGTCTTCAAGAATCGGGAGAATGAATATGTAGACTCAAATCTCAAACTGCTCACTTCTGCCTTCCATAATCATAAAATAAGCCTACAATATTAGGGCGAAAATTGGATCACATTTGCAACTACAACAAACGTTAAAATTTGTTTGTTTTGTTATGTTCCGTCACGATTAATATTTTCTTATAGCAGAATTCTATACCGGAAACTTAGAAAGAAAGCAACAATAACCATAGCTCAACAAGTACTTTCCTGAAGTCCAAGACTCTTAAGGTTAAACCAGGATAAGTCGATAAGGATTCTCTGCAACTAGTAGGCATGGAAAATACTAGAGTAAGAAAGAACTTTCTATGTTACATTCTGAAAGCAAATTTTAGTTGATTTCATGAACCTATGAGAGCAATCTTAACAATAAGTTAATAAGTTTCATTTCCTTTTTATGACTATAAAGTGACAAGTTAATTTAAATATGATGGATTAGGAAAGTTAGTAGAATTTTCGAGTAATCTTGAACTATTGTTGCTAAAATGTTTGTAGCAGCAGTTTTCGATTATATTCTCTTCTGTTGTATTACTTTGATTTAGTGGACGAATGAAACTTATCACATTGGTTGTTACTTACGTTTTGCTTGAATCAGCTTTATTTTAAAGTATACATAAGTGATCAGAATTTGTCTCTCATCAAATATTCTGATTTTCTACATTTGTGAAATGAAGAGTTCCTAGAAAACGATAGGTTCATTCTATATGCTTTCTGTAATTCAGGTGTATTCATATATTTGTCCCACAAGTTTGGCATACAACAAACAAACATAAAATATATAGTTTGCGTATAGACTTCTGAAGTACTTTTAATAATTTATCATCCAAACCCTTCTCCAAGTTTGTTTAGGAAAGTTATAAATGTTCACCTTTTTTCCTTTCCAGTACTTTCGAGAATAGTCTTGCATTTTTTGAAAGGTTGGACTCATATATAGAAAAGAGTGATTTAAAACCGGAAAAGGATGAGTAAAATAGGTTTTATTGCAAAGAAAATTATAGTACATACATTCTTGCTTAGAGAAAGTACGTATATTGTGTAGTCTCTAGTCATTTCGAAATGTTTCGACCAAATGGACGAAGATAAGAGACTCCTCAGAGACTTGAGACTATAAGATGAGTGTCCATTACTTTCCACATTTTTCTGTTCTCAGAAAAAATGTCACTCTGGTGGCAGTGTAATCCTTTAGGTTTGACCTATTCATTCTTCATTCATTCACTTTCACCTGTCCTTTTTCATTTCTCTTGAGATCAGAAAAAGGAAATTGACCAAGAGCCAGAAAACCCGAGTAAATTTCTTCATACACGACAGAACTCTATTATAAACCACATAGGAATTGGGCTGTAGTAGTGCTTTCTCTAGCAAAAAAACAACCTTTCGTCCTTTTTATTTTGTTGGGAGAGTAAACAACTGGATGTGACTTCTTTCACTACATACCAGACACACACACCATTCAGTAAGACAAATTCAGAATCAATTCCAAACTTGCAAAAGCAAAAAAGATAGGTTAAAACTATGTTAAGCTTTTAGCTAAACAAGAAGGATGATATAGTATTGGATATATAGTTCATTATATCGTAGTATGGATAGGGCAAGGGCTTAAATCTGTTTTCACTAAGTTTGCATAGACCGAGAGAAAAAATTGGCACTGCGACATTTGTTCTCCTTGCTTGCTCAAAAGTAATCAAAAGCCAAACATTTAACGGATTCAAAAATATAAAGTGTATTAAATTAAAATAGTATGCAAAGTTTGGTATATTAGACAGCAAACAAATAAATACGCGTAAATTTTATCTGATTATCCGACTCTGTATAATAGCTTCTTATAGATGCAACAATAACAAGGAAAAATTTGAAAATAAAAAGCTTTGCAATATTTTTTCGAAGACTAATTCGTTTGTACCGAGTTTATCTGCATGACCCAAATCCACTAGTTCAACTGATCTCTCAAAAATACTAATCACTAGGGAGCTTGTTAGTTTCATCTTAACGATATTATTGGCTATAGTAATGGAGATCCAACGGACTTGGAAGTTGAGGGCCTAAATTGGTTTTTTATCTCTTTAATTTCCCTAGTGGATTCTTGAAAGTTTTTAAAAACATATACAGAGGTTTTCTTTTTTTTTTTCAAATAGAATACTATAAACAGTTAAACCAAAATATAGCCACATTGAAAAGTTATAAGAAAAACGAATTTAATTATTTAGAAGGCCTAGGCATGCCAATATTTAGTTTAATTTGCAGGAAGGTATTTGTTGTGCTTCAGGATATAATTTTTATATACGTAAATAATTAAGAAAAGTACCATCCAAATTAATTTTCACCAATATGAATAAGAGTTGAGCAAATATTTAAAGAAATATAAATAAGTATATCTTTGCTCCAAGTTTCAAGATACGTTACGTAATACGTACACGTATATTTGCCCTGAATTCTTAATAAAGAAAGAGAATTACTTCAATGGAGGAGGAATAAAATAAAATGGTGATGTTGATGAGATACATTTCTTAGATATATCTCCTTTCAACATTTTATTTCTGGTTACTTGTAGTTTCAAGTATAAAAAGTATCAAATATAGTCGTGGAACTAGAGTATTTACATCATTGTAATAAAATAGTAAAACAGTAACATTGAATCTAAGATACAGTGCTTAGAAGGCGGTACGAAAAAAGACAATAGAGCTCTTTTACTTTCTCCCAGGTAGAAATAGACTTGAAACTTCTTTGAAGAAAATCGATTTTCATTCCGAATTTCATATTGCTGCTATATGTATAGATTATATTAAAATGATTCGATGAGCCAATTTTAACTTTTTTTGCGTTCATCCGCTTTTACATATTGGGCAACGCCGGCTATTACACAATGACCAAATCATTCGATGAATTAATTAAGTTCTTTATTAACTTCGGGATGTTTTTAAAAAATACTGGACATATGCAGCTTTACAGAACTTGAGATTTCGATTGAAAATCTGGGTTCCACAAATACAGAACCCGAATACTCCTGGTCGGAAACCTTACCATCACGCAGTTATACAAAAGGTTAGATGATTTTAATTGAAATGCTTTATGTATTCCCAAACAGTAGGTTCTCAAAAGCTCTTCATAAGAGAAGTTGAAACTATAAAATACTTAATACTCTGCTCTGAATAAAAATTTTGGGTTAATTAGTAAAACGAGAAATAAAAGAACTTTTTTTTTGTATGAAAATCTTCTACACCGTAATTTAAAATCTAAACGAAGTATGAAACTTTGGTTCCTACTTCCTACCATCATTCTCATTGAGTCTTTGAGTCTAGTGCTCTTTGACTCATTCATTGTGCGATGAGAATATACATGTATATATACAATTCTAATGTTTATCTTTTTGATTCTAGTTTTTTTTATGAGGAACAGTGAAACTGTTGAAAAGAAATTTAGAGAAAGAAAGATGACATTATTAGAAAGGTTTGAAGAGAGAAAAAAGTTTAATTCGTGACTGACTTGGTTGTTGTAGTACTACAGTACGTAAAAGTTGGAGGAAAGAAAATAAGATTTCAAAACGTAGTACACGAAGTGAGTCTAATGTTAGTTACTATACATATAAGTGTACACTACAGTTAACTTGATATAGAAAAAAGGAATTGTGTGTAAAGTGCTAATGAAAAAAAGTTCTTTGTTTAGATTTTTTAAGGGGGAAAAAAGTTCATACTCATAGTCGTGATGATGAAAAGTTTTCATGCAAATTTCCAAGGAGTCTCCTTATATATTTGAATAGGCATGAATCCACAACAAAAGCTCTGTAATCAGATTAATTTTTCAAGGATTAATTACTTTGCTCTGTACACTGAGTAATTATAATTTAAAATTAAATACCAAAAAGAAATCTAGAGAAGTAAAGTAGGTTCATGGATGAAGTTGGTTTTAGTTCATTGTAGTTTAGAAGATAGTAGAAATGGGATTTTAATCATGGTAAACCGGCTGCGTTATTTTCTATTGTGTGGCTTCTTTCTTACTCTTACTGAAAGAGTAGAGAGAAAATGTCATAAGAACATCTATCTATACTCAACTATTGGTATCATATGTATAATCATGGATATAGGCTTTTAAATTAAAGTTTTGAGGAAAGGAAAGAAGAAGGGACATAAAACCTTGGTTTTCCTTTCTCATTTTTCTTTTGACGTTAATTAAAAAGGATTACCTGAAGGTACTCTTTTAGTAGAGAAAGGAAGAGATAGGAAAGCAAAGGAAAGGATATATGGACAAAGGGAAAACGAAAGTCGAACACACCAACCAACATACTTATTTCCACAAAATCTTTCCTTACTATAGAGTTCGGATTCAGAGAAAATATTTGGTTTCCTTTCTCTTTTCCTTCTTCCTTAAGGCTTCATTATTATAATGAATCCAGCCAACGTATCTATAAATGTTGTCGCTTTGAGCCAAACTCCACGCTACAGATTAATGTTCTCATTTCAAAAGTTAAAACGTTGTAAACAAGAAACAAATGAAACAATTATTCTAAAGCTTATTTTAACTTTCGAGAACAAATTATTATACCATGATACCTGGATAACAATTCTAAGATACACTAAGTATAACATCACAATTATTTTTTGGTATAGCCATAAATCCACAAGAAATCATTTTATTTATAGACTATTATCAAAGAGTTTTACTGATATACATCTAAAAAGTGTGGTTCACGATTCTCTTTCAACTCCGCTTCTTTTTCTCTTTAATTGGAAATAATTTCTAGTGGACCATGACTATTGATCAGAATCTCATTTCTCAACCCACAAACTTGGTCTAACAAAGGTCATGAGCAAGGTTGGACAAATCGCGCTGCGATTTATTATCTCGAGGTGCGATGATCGCAGTAATCGCATAAATCGCGCGATTTAATGAAGAAATTGCACTTTTCGTGCGATTTAATGCGATTTCTATTGTAAACATGCTCTAGAATACAAAAAAGCCTAAAAATATTGAATCTAAATGTATGCAACATCTTATTTATTAGTTTTTAAGAAGAGTTTCAATTTTTATTTCTGTCAATCATGTAGAATTGCAAATTTTGTATGTCCACTGTTCAATGACATGAACAAGCAATAAGTACATTGAAAACTTAAATCTTGCAGAATCAATGCTAATACCGATTCATTTTAGCAAAGAACTCGAATCAAGAGACCTGAAGTCAACCAAGGATTTTTTTTGTCCCAAATTTAGGACTATTGTTTAAAACTTTCGAAGTTTTTAGAACAAATCGCACATCGCAGTGCGATTTTAAGTTTTGAGTGCTGCGATAATCGCATTAAATCGCAGGGGGTTGCGATGATCGCAGTGCGATCGTGCCAACCTTGGTCATGAGTTTATGTAGCAAACGCGGTGTTTTGTATGTTTCAAGCAATAAGCTGATGATACTTGGAGAACTAATTCGGTCTGAAGTTTGCATCGCGTTCGAGTACGGCAACTTTGTCGAAGACTTTTGCTTGTATAATCAAGTTTTTCAATTCACTTGATTTAGTTTTTTTTACATACTAATCCAAATCTCCGCAATTTTAAATTTAAGAGAAAATTATGATTGTTATACCATGGATTGCTGATTGATTCATTTTTGAAGTACGCCCAATTTTCCACAAAACAAAATAATTAATGCTGTTTGAGTTAAATCAAGTTACGATCATTAATAACAACGCTTAATAAATACAGTATATACTTCAAGTACTTTATTACATAAAATACATGTACAAATATCAAATTTTAATCATATCATGACTAGATAATCTAAAAAGTTTCATGCTACACTGATGACGGTATAACTACTCAACAAAATTTTACTATAAATACACTCAGAAAAATATAAAAGTCGACACTTTGCAAATCAAAAACAATGATGGCTCGAATTAAGGCGGTTTTGCTTTTGGTCATAGTAATTATTTATGCCTTGGAGTATGGAACTGCGCTTCCGAATCCAAAGGCTTTAGTTTTTCAAGCAGATTTCTCAAAACCCACGGTTTCTCAAGTATTTGGTGGTTCTTCTATTGCTTATGGAGAAAAAAATGTTGTACTTTGGGCTAGTGGGACGGGAATGGAAGTACACTATCCAGCAGGTTAAGTTTCCGCATTGTATTCGTTAATAAAGACTGAATTTCTAAAATCTCCAAAATGTAATTATATAGGAAGCTACTCTCCTGAAGGACCTATCGTTGGTGGATTTGGGACTTGGACTGATCATCCCGTGCCAACCGATACTGCTATTCTGAAGTTCTCTGTATTTTTTCCTGAGGACTTTGATTTTGTCCACGGAGGAAAGCTTCCTGGACTTTATGGCGGTAGGTATACTCAAATTTTTAGCTGAAAACTTGGTATTAATTATAAAATTAAAATTACAGGTAAAAAGTACTGTGCGGGAGGAGATGAAGCAACTGACTGCTTTTCAACGAGAGTTATGTGGCGAGATGATGGAAAGGGGGAACTTTACCTTTATGCCAATCGTGAGGCTCAAGATCCAGCAATTTGCGAAATGCCAGGAAATTACTGTATGTGAAAAGTTCGAAACCAATACACACGGCAGTTAAAATTCTTCTTTTATTTAATATTTTCAGGTGCACCGACCTACGGCTGGAGCTTAAATTTAGGTAAGCTGTGCCAGTAACCATCGTCCCTAAGCCCATATCCGTTGCTTAATGAATTTTGATGTCGCAAAACCATCCCGACAAAAAATGATGTTTTTTGTTTTACAAAGAATAAAAGTTCTGAAGTGTAAACATTCTGGAACTTGTGGTCCAATCGTTTAAAGTAGAGCGTACCTTTTCATCTATATCATATTTCTTTGAGATAACTTCATTGAATGCGATCTTCTAACAACGAAAAAACAAATTAAATTTATACAGCAAAACAGTATAATGTGATATTCCTGTTTTTTGATGGATTTTCATAACTTTAGAACTCAACTTTATTTTTCAGGGGCATGGACGTTTCAAAGAGGAGTTTGGACTGACATCGAGGAATTAGTGAAACTAAATACCCCTGGAGTTCAAAATGGAATTCTTTCAATTAAAATCAACGGAGAAGAAGTTGTTCGATATGAAAACTTAGTATTTAGAATTGCAGATTATCCAAATATGAGGTTAGACGGGTTGGATTTCGATACATTTTTCGGAGGAACCGGAGACTACTGGAGCTCAACAAAGGATCAGCTAACAAAATTTAGGGATATCACAATTGAAAGCGTATAAACCATAACATACATATTAAATTTAATTTAATACACAACAAAAAAATAAAGAAAAAACAATTCTTTGGGCTTATTAAATACCAGTCAATATCAATATGTAATATGAGACACCTTTTATTTGATCGAGTTTATTTGTTCTTGCTTTGCTAATGGGTTGTGTTCGAGTAATTTGGCTTCTTGGTACATATGTACCAGTAAAAGTAGTTTCCTACCTGTAAAATACTATAACCTTTGATTAAGACCTAACTGAATCCTATCTATAAGCAGTTGTACTTGTAGTTTGTAATTGATACTCAACATTTTCATGCAAACAAATCTCATTTACTCAATTGAGCTTAATTAACTATCACATAAATAAGTTTTATAACATATAGACATCATAACATTCTAATTATGAATTATTGAATTCCTCGTATTTCATAAGGGTAATTCGACATTAAATTACGAGCATAACTTGTAAGGAATCCACTCGAATTAAAGCAACTTAATTTCTAATTTTTTTTACTTGTGTAATGTATATTGGAGATTGTAGAGTGAATTATGGTGTTCCGTAGGTCGGATTTGCATCTTAAATTTAAGTCCAAGACCGACACGGCATTATGGAGACTGGACTAGAAAACTAATACAGACCTTTGTAAATATTATTATCAGTATTTTAATAATATCTTTTCATTAACAATCCACTTATAAATAATATGTGCATTTGGCATCCGTGACATTTATTTACAAACATAAACAAACGACTTTGTTAATTTAAACTTATCATTAAAAAATTACGAGTTAAATGCGATTCGAGGAAGTGCCAGTTTAGTTACTTTATTCACTCACGCATTTAATGTGTGACCGGTCGAGTACTGTTTAAAGTCATATCATAATTCATAATTCATAATCCATAAATACCTTGGTGACATAACCATTATTGTTATTGATAATTCGTAATCCTTAGTATTTCATTTCTTAAGCATTTGAGACAAGGAGAAGACTCATATTCAAAGCAAAGGCAGTACAAAACGCCGCGTAATTCTTCACTTGTTGATGCTTGTCTGTGTTTCATTTTCTTACGTTTTACTTTGTTCACTCTACATTCACTGTCACTATTGCCGGATCCCGGATCCTTCGTTCAGCCACAGCCAGTCTAACGTCGGAGATTTGACAGTACAGTCATAGTCATAGGTAAGCTCAAAATTAACCCAATTCCTCATTTTTGGAGTCTTTGAAAAACAAATCAAATCAATGATCCATGATCCATGTCTTTGTTCAGTTTTAATTGTTAATTAAATTTTACAGTCAAACCTACTCCTTGGCCATCATAAGAGTTTACAGCAAAGCTAAAGGCAACAACGTAAATTGGTAAGTCTCTCTATGTTTTAATTTGTATTAAACATTTTTCGATTTAAAATTTTAAAACCTATTGAAAGCAATTATTTATGTTATGCAGGCCAGTCCAGTCCAGTTAGAAACAACCATGAATACCAATGGAAATGAACACTTAACTCCAAGAAAACCATCCAACATTCCTGAGGATCCGGATAAATTGGAACTGACTGATATTAAAGCTAAGGCTAAGAGACAACTATTCCAGAGCATTGAAAACGAGACTTTAGAAACTAAAAGGATCAAATATGAGAATGATGTTAATGAAATTCAGCAGAAAACTTCTAGTCTAAAGTTAAAATTCACCCCAAAAAAATCAAGTGTACCTCAGGTTTTATTTGCTCAAGTACGAGGTTATCAAAATAGACGGAATGACGTGCTCTATATGCCACCGTTGAACAACTCTTCCTCTCGTCCTTCCTGTTGGGGAGGCAAGGAACCAAGTCTTGGGAAATTTTTGATCTTTTTTGGAAGTGATTACCAAGACTTTCGGCTCAAAATGAAGCTAAGTCCGAAAGGCAAGCGGTTCCTTACGTACAATTTGGAATCAGTTGCAGCTGAGCTTCAAAAATCTTTTCCAAATTATCATATTTTCGTCATCCGACCAAACCAAATTTTAAACGGGATTTTTAGTTGTTATGAAAATTTTGTTCAGACGTCAACCTGTGGTATTCCGGTTTATTGTGGAAACAATGAAGCTATAACTCACCTTTGGAAATTAATCAATTCACTTGGTGTCAAATTATTTGGAGAGAAAGACCAAAGCCAAGGTGTAAGTGAATGTGAAGAAAAAGAAAATGAAGTTATCTTTAAAGAATGTGATATGAAATTAGTTGGTCTTGGAAAAGGAGCTGCTGTGCTTAATCAACTTTTGTATGAATTTCATTATATCCGGGTAAGTTTCTCGAACAACGTAGGTTATGTGGATATGTTAGTTATAAAAATATGTTTTTTTACTCTCCAGACTCTTTCCCCCGGAAACTTGAAGTTTGAACCGTTCTTGGAATCCGTAAAAGACATGTACTTTCTAAACCCAACGCATACTGGTCGGAGAGGGATATTTGTTAATCACTCTTCAATTTTGGACACTGCTAGTCGACTCGGAATTCGCTTTCATCTTCATCTTAGTACTTACACTCCAGTTGCTCATGAGAAAACCGATGTTATTAAAAGTGAAGAAGTTATTTTCTCAACTAAACTCAAAAACTTTGGTGGTGACATTAAGCGTTACGTCCATTTTACTAAATCGCCCCCAGCTTCATTACTTCATTTCCAAATCATCAAGAAATTACGTGGGGAAGCTATTGACACCCTTGAACATTCTGCTCCAAGCGTCGCCGGTGTTGAGGTCGGAAGGAACCTTTGATTGTCTTGAAACTCGAAGACCAACTGTATGACTGAAACTCGAAGGAGATATACAGATAAATATTTCCAAAATCCAAAGTGGAGTAGGTGATAAAGCTATTATTATTATTTTTACTACCTGTGGTACTTGTGCTTTTATTAAAAATCGCCAAACGTTTCAAAATTAATTTATTATTCCCAGCAAATCAAAATTAACTAGTCGAATTTATAAAAATCATTATTTCATATTATATCAATCAACAAAGGTAGAATTTTAAACTTCCAGGCTAGCTTACCCTAAGCTTAAGCAAATTAATTAATCACAGGTAACCTTTGTTACGCCTTAATTATTTCGAAAATAAAATCTTTGTTAATGTTTAAGCGATTTTGCATTTCATTTAGGATGGCTTATTTATGGAATATTAGGTTTCTCTAGTAGACTGGAGGGTCCAGAGAAATTCGGTCATTGTTCCGAATTTATTTGCCACAGGATTACTAGATACAATAGTTAAGTTAAGGTTAATCAAAGATTTGAGGTAGGAAGTAACAAGGCCGATTGGTGGCAATTCATCTGTTAAAGTTTCAATAAGAATCGCATCATTTGGTACATTGATTTCTGCGACTGGAATTGATAGAAGTAGTTCTCCGCGTACTTCATCGATTGCAAATCCAGGGATTTGTTTCTTTATTGAATTTCTCTGTGGTCTCGATAAACCGTTAACCCGAACAACCCATCCAAAAGCGACTGGTTCAAAAACTCGACGTGCATTTTCTCTTCTAAGCCTAAAATACAAGTATTCAACCTATCAATAAATTAATAATTCCTAATAATAAGGAATAATAACTCACCATAGAGTCACCACTGACACTGAGCTAGACATATCTGCAAATCTATGATACATGAAAATTGTCCCACGAAAAGTTTTCTATTATAGTTGATAGTGAGTAAAATTTTATTGGAAAAATAAATGCTACAAATTACAATGTCTTAAAATTTTAATTTATATAGTCAAATCAAAAAACATGCAGGGAACTTGTAGCGTGAACGAACAACGGGACCAATTCACAATCAAATAATTGATTATAATTCTTTATGTGAACAGCTATGCCAAGTTATTTAGAAACTAGTAATCAAATCCACCTACTACGTCTAAACTCTAAATTCAATCCAAAATACAATAGTTTTCCTCTATTTTATCTATCTGTAGCTCATCTTGAGCTAGAGCTTTAGCCAAAAGTTTCTTTATCTTCTTTTCGGATAAATTTTTATCCGGTTTTTGGAATCTGCCGAAACTCGGGTTTTTTCGTCCATCCAGATCCAACTGAAACTGACCTCAAAATCTCTATATATTAAACAAACTCATCATTCATTGTGCATTATGTAAATATGATGATATTTGCTTAAAGTTGAAACAAGAATTTTGCCATTATTTTCCAGTTCTATTCATTTAATTGAAAACATGCATGGAACAATAATTTTCATCAAGAAAAATTGGCATAATTTGATTTTCTAATTTCTATATGTTAGGTATGAGTATGGCATAATTTCTGGTAGATGCTTTTGATTCTTAATGCAATAAAATAATTCAGTGATCCTCATGCCACAGTTCTAGACTTCTAGGGTCAGGACAGAGGGCAAGAAGAAAAACTAATCGAAGGCTCCTCTATCGTTCAAAACATACATGAGTCAGTGACTGTGGATGAGAATGAGACAAACTGCTTTGCTATGTCATGTCAGAGAGGCAGGCATGGAAAATTCAAACCAATAGTCCGCTAAACTAAACCTTCTGCTCTGCCACTTCATTTCATTCATTCATTCAATACAAAATACAAGTGGAGGTGAAGGTGACCAACTGCCAGGTTTTTCGAAGCAGTAGTGGTTCACTTCACAGTCACTCACGTCCAAATTAACTAACAAATTAAGTTGGCCAAACCACAGTGACATTTGCATCTGCATGAATCAATGAATCTAGTTTTGCTCAATTACCAATTTTTGTGTTGGTCAGTAACTCCTTAGCCTTTGCAATTTGCATGATGGAAACGGAAATGGATCCTGATTTTGACACAAGTACAACCAGGAAACCCAAACCTCGCAGTTCAGCAAAGGTAAGGGCTCCCCGACTCTGACAGTCTGCTCTGGCTGTCATAATTGCCAATTAGTTAATTAATTTTACTGATTGCAATCTTGCATGTTGTTGATCTTCTCGTTCCTTTAGCCTCTAACACTTCCCCCTGTCACACCCGAAGTCAAGAAAACTCTACACTACTATCTTAACCCTGAGAATTTCTCTATCCATGATATCAAAAAACTCGTTAGAGTTCCAAATTTCAACAGAAATCCAGGGGCTCCACTAAGAGATTATGATCCTAGTGAAATACCATTAAATCTCCAAGTAAGGAATTTTAATACATTCTATAACTGTTTATTTCGCTCTCATTCGATGTATCTTTTACCGGTTTAGCCAAAATGGGAATTTGGAACTGGGAAATTATTGGGCATGGAACGAGTTGAAATTGACACAACTGAGGAAACACCAGAAACATCACATTCCTTGTCCAGAGCTCCTGCTCCTCCAAATAACCCAGCTAGAGGAGTTTCTACTAATTTGCCTTATATGCCTGGAGGAATAGATGATGAAGGACTTAATCAAAATGGATCATTCAAACCTGTAAAAGCTGATACAGAAAAAGAACTATTTAGACTTTTGTTTGATACAAGTAACCGATAATCAAATATATATTCTTGACAGTTGTCAGTTTAATATTTTCTTTCTTTTTCATTCACAGATCGACTTACAAAAATCCCTGGTAGCGATTTCCAATTCAAAGTTGAAACTACAGAAGAAGCAGAAATCACACCTAATAAAGTACACACTCCACTACAGGTAAATACTTTTTTTTTGTGGTGAAATTATTGAAGTAATCCGAAAAATTGAATTTTTTTATTGTATAGGAAGAAGCTACCAAACCAGTGGTTCAGTTAGACTTTTGGCAAGGTCATCAACATTATGATGCTAAAGATGAAAGACGTTACATGAACAAAGTATTGCGAAAAGAAAGAAATGTTTCTAGTTTTTTGAAAGGAATCAAAGAACCTACTCCGAAACATGTAAATTCAACCAGTGAAGATCCAGATGATTTCGATCAACTTAATGTAAGTATTAAGAATTTTGTTAAATTCCGCTGTCGGTTTATTGGTATATTGTTTAATTTTAGGAAAATGTTGATGAAGAAGAAGACGAAAATGAAGGGAAAGGGGCAGTTTTGGAAATAAGTAAAGCAAAAAGTACAGGTACTTTAACTAAAATGCAGTGGGCCGAAGAACTAGATACCAGTCAACCTATTGAGAATTTTAGTGAGAGGGTCCATGACTTGGCTTTCAAATTTCCGTTTGAATTGGATGTTTTCCAGAAACAGGTGCAATTCATTCTTACTTAGAATATTATGAATATACATTTTCCTTCTTATAGGCAATTATGAAATTGGAAGAGCATGAGAACGTATTTGTTGCTGCTCATACATCTGCTGGAAAAACTGTAGTAGCAGAATATGCGATTGCCCTTTCAGTCAGACATATGACACGGTAAGAATTAAGTAATCTCCAGTTAAACCCATGTTCAAAGTTTTACTAAAAAATATTTCACACTTTCCAGAGCAATCTACACTTCACCCATTAAAGCTTTATCGAATCAAAAATTTAGAGATTTTAGGCAAAACTTTGAAAGTGTCGGGCTGGTCACAGGGGATGTTCAGATTAATCAAAATGCAGCTTGTTTAATCATGACGACAGAAATTCTGCGCTCAATGCTTTACAATGGTTCTGATATTATACGTGACTTGGAATGGGTTATATTTGATGAAATTCATTATCTAAATAATGAAGAGGTATAATTTTATGCTCACTATAGTTATTAATATCAGGGTTAGTTCTTGAGACTGAGAGTTTGATCTAATCCTCACCTATTATTTCAGAGAGGTCATGTCTGGGAAGAAGTATTAATTATGTTGCCTCAACACGTTAGTATAATTATGCTTAGTGCAACTGTACCAAATGCCCTCCATTTTGCTAATTGGGTTGGTGGAATCAAGAAAAAGAAAATCTATGTAATCAGTACATTGAAACGTCCCGTTCCTTTGGAACATCATCTTTATACTGGATCAGGAGGAAAGTCCAAAACTGAACAATTTCTAATTCTAGGTGCTGATGGAAAATTCCAAAGGAAAGGGTATAGTTTTTACAGTAATTTTTAGCTTTAATCTAAAACATTTTAAATTTTTGAATGTTGAACATTTAATGTAGGTTTGACGCTGCAAGCGCAGCTGTTACTGAAAGGATGTCAAAGTTTGCCAAAACTTTTGGTCCCAAAACTGGTCAGAGAAATACATTTAGTGATAGTGCTGAAAGAAATACATATATTGGGCTTATCAATCACTTGAAAATGACAGTAATGAAATACATTTGCCTAAAAAGTTGAAAATATCAAGTTTTTTATTAATTTATTTAATCTGAACATGTAGGACAAATTACCGGTGGTAGTATTTACGTTTTCTCGAAATCGGTGTGATAATTATGCTAGTCTTTTGGAGTCTGTTGATTTGTGTACTGGAGCTCAAAAAGGTGAAATACATGGTTTCTTTCAAAAGTCCATATCCAAGCTTACTGGAACAGATAAACAATTGCCTCAGGTGAGATTTAGCATTCTCTACTACGAAGAATTAATGTTTGCCATGGAGTAAAGGATTTTCTGCTTGGGATATGTTTAGGTCTTAGCTTTTCAAGAGATGTTGAAGAAAGGAATTGGTGTGCATCACAGTGGAATTCTTCCAATACTCAAAGAAGTTGTTGAAATGTTGTTTCAACGAGGATTAGTGAAAGTAAGTACATTGTGTAACATTTATAATTCATATTAAGGATTGTTGTGTAAATTTAACCTTTCTTATTTTCAACAGCTACTTTTTGCAACAGAAACATTCGCAATGGGGGTAAACATGCCTGCCAGAACAGTTGTATTTGATAGTGTTCGAAAGCATGATGGCTATGAATTTCGTTCGTTAAATGCAGCTGAATATATTCAAATGGCTGGAAGAGCAGGACGCCGTGGGTTGGACACTACTGGAACTGTCATAATTATGTGCAAGCAAGGAGTTCCTGACTATCATGACATTTATCAAATGATGCTAGGAAATGCTGCTAAACTAGAATCCAAGTTTCGACTTACTTACAGCATGATATTAAATCTTTTACGCATTGAAAGCATTACTGTGGAAGATGTAATGAAGCGTAGTTTTCTTGAAGCTGGCAAGTTTACTACGATGGATGATATTAAGATCAAACGAAAATCACTTGAAGAGAAAGTTGGATCAATGGGAGGGGAAAATTACAATCACCATTTGACTTCTTATTATCAAAATATGAAAGAAATTTTCAAAGAACGAGATGAATTGATGGTAATTTGCCTTCTGGATAAACATGTTTACATATTTAAACCATCTTTTTATTAAAGGTGCAACTTGTTCTGGAAACCAAGAAAATTATGGACTTGCTAAAGACAAGTCGGCTCGTCCTGATTGAGTTACTTCCCAAATACACTGCAAGACTTGGGATTATTTTAAATTCTAAAGCTTCTAGTAAGGGAGAAAAATTATTCCAAGTTTTAATCTTGACAAGTCATGCTGATGCCAAGGAAAAGTATGGTTATATCTTGAGTGAAGAAGTGGACAAAGATCTTTGGGGTTCCTCCACACCTGAAGCTCTGAGTAGAGTTTTTCATAGAATGATGTATTATGCCTATACACATGACATTGATTTTTCGCCCGAAATCGGTCCATATAATTACCCACCTCATACCGTCATTGAAATAACTTCAAACAATCTTTTGGAAGTTTACAACAAAACTATCCGCATTGAGCCAGAAATTACCATGAATGATTTGAAAAGGCGTGAAATGGATCGATTTATGTAATAGTTTGGAAAGTAATTATTGTTTTGATGAGTATTAATTTTCCTAATTTTCCTTTTTGCAGAGATTCACAACCAGTGGCTAGCGTGTTAGAAGCAGTTCAAAAACTTTATCAATATCACATGGATGGCATTAATGGATTACCATTTGCAGAAAAAATAAATTTATTTGGTCTTTCCCCCATGAAAAAGCACGAACTTAAAGTTAAAGTTGACGTTTACTTGACAAGGACAAGAGAAGTTAAGCAAAACAATATACTCGAAGGACAGACGGAGGAAGCAGCAAGAGAAGTTAGTTAATTAATTTTCATTGGGATGCAACTATAAAATTGTCTCGTATCCTATCTGATTATATTATATTAGTTCTACAAGATCTTTCGGTACATGAGATTGGTTCAAGAATTAGAAGCACTAGACTTTACCATTTCTCCAAATAGCCTTCAGCTTCATGAAGAGTACCAGCAAAGGATTGAGGTTTTACGCAGAATGGGATTTATTGACAATGATAATATGGGTGAGAGGAAACTTTTCTTTGAAGAATGAGCTTTGGTAAATCATGTTTTGGTTTTAGTTCTATTGAAAGGACGTGTCGCATGCGAAATGGGAAACCAAAACGAGTTGATGATGACGGAACTATTATTAAACAATGTTATAAATGATTGTTCAGCAGAGGAGATAGCTGCTTTATTTTCCTGCATGGTATTTGAAGCCAAACGTATTCCAGAACCAGAGCTTCCGAAAGAAGCTGAACATTTAGCTCAAGTAGGTTGGAGAAAATTAACTGTAATTAGTAGTGACTCACTTTGTTGCTTTAATATTTATAGAAAGTGGAAGAGTTCAAGCGTCAAGCAACTGAAATCGGAGAAATCCAAAGGCAATGCAATCTTAAAGAGCCAGTACAACAATTTGTGGAGCAATTTAAATTTGGTTTAGTTGAAGTAGTATATGAATGGGCTAAAGGAAAGGTAGTTTACTCAAATCCCATTAAAGAATGTAATTTACTAACTTTATGTTCTCATTTAGCCATTTGCTGAGATCATGAAACTGACGGAAGTACAAGAAGGACTAATTGTTCGAACTATTCAAAGATTAGACGAAATGATCCGTGATGTGAAGGATGCTGCTAGAATAATCGGAGATCCAAATTTAAAAGTCAAAATGGAAGAAGCCTCAACATGTATTAAACGAGACATTGTATTTGCTGCCAGTTTGTATACCGAGTGAGCAATTAATTTACTTAATGTATTTTCTTACGAAATTGCAAGCTATTCATTATTTTGTATTTGACAAATAAGAATGAATTTAATCCAATTGCTATGAAAATCACTTAAATTAACTTAACACAGTTGAGCAGGCATATTTTCTCCAGCTAAACCGGCAAGAATGTTCCTGGTAGTGAGTAAAGCCATTTGCTCTCGACTTTGGTATGTCGCGGAACCAATGTGGGGTATCACAACTAGTAAATTCAAATTAAATTAATTTATCAAATCTTCAATAGGCAGTAATTTTTAACATACCACAATTTCTTAGTTTAGTGAGCTCATGATCAGTAGGTAATGGCTCTGGGGTCATTACATCTAAACCAGCTGAAAATATTTGTTTAGATTTTAGTGCATCAATCAGATCATCTTGTTTGACTAAACCTCCACGACTAGTATTAACAAACACAGCCGTTCGTTTCATTAAACTAAATGCTTGACTATTAAAAATTTCCTTAGTTTCTGGGGTCAACGCAGCTGTCACAATTACAAAATCCGACTCCCGAAGTAAAGTCTCGAAATCAACATAGTCGGCCCCAGTAACTGTAATTTAAGGAAATGTTTCTGTAAACTTTAAGAATTTCGAATATTTTATTCTCAATTTCTGACTACCATCATCTCGCTTTCCTTTTCGACCTCCACTGTATAGGAACTTTTTTACTTGGAAAGGTACTAAGCGTTCCATTGTTGCCTTCCCAATTCGTCCCATTCCATAAATCCCAACGACACTTCCACTAAGTCCAGGTCCACACATCCACATGGGACCCCACGCTGATTTAGCCCAGTCTCCATTAAGTAAACATTCTCGAGCTTCGAAAAGCCTAACCATAGTAATTAAAATTAAGGAAGGGAGATCTGTGGAGCATTTTAGTTTATTCTTAGCAAACCTTCTTGAAGCAGCTAGTAGGACTGCAACAGTTAACTCAGCAGTAGCATCAGTTAAAACGTCCGGAGTATAACCTAATTTAATTTGTCGGGATTTCACTGCTGCAAGATTAATATGATCATGTCCTACACTCATTGTTCCAATTACTTTCAAAGTGTTGCCTAACAATTATATATCAAGTAAATGGGCAGGTAATGTTTATTTTTAAAATGTTAAAATAGTAATTACCTGCCCTTTGAAGGAGCTCCTCGTCAATCTTATCAGTTATGAGGCAGAATAAAGCATCTTTTCCTTCTACATTTTGAAGCAAAAGATCTCTTGGACAAGGACACTCTGAAGTCCATGAAGTTACTTCACATCTGCAAGAAGAAGAAAAAACAATTAACAAACTGTAAAACTGTTAAGCTTTCGATTCAATTTCCAAATACTTTTCCTTGAGAAGACTCATAGCTGATCCAGGAATATCTGGTCTTGTCACAAAGACTTTAGGTCGTTGATGGCTCATCTTGGCCCTTCCGGTTGTACAAAAATCTTTGAAGTTTGATCGTGATATTGATCTAGCATAAAAAATTGGAGACAATTCTAAATAGGCTCCAGTGGTTGTGGATGGACAATAAATAAAACTCGAGATGATTTTTCGGAATGAAAGTAGAACTATCATTTCAATTCATTATCATTACATAAGCCTACCCTGTAAGAAATATTTAAGAAGATTTTGTTGTGTAATGTAAAGTAAAACCATAAAGCATAAGAATTTATCATAGCGTATAATGCGTATATAAGGAAATATAATCTCAAAAGCCTCATGATCATGATTCATGAAGGAAAAGTTGACAACTGCATTTATATAACTAAATCTAATATAAATAAATTCATGGACTTTAATGTTTAAAACAAGGTAACATGTGGTTCATTATTATTACTATCAATCGATATCGATTGCAAACACTCCTAAAAAATCGTTCTATGTATAACATGTTTTGTTAAGTATTTGCAGATAGATGCTAGATGCTGTTAACGAAGCAAATGAATTGTTTTAAATTACCAAAATGTGTTCTATCTGAACGTGCACACTACTAATTTTCTCCAATTCATCACTAAAATTTTCGAGGGTGAACTTAAACATTAGAAACCTAGGGATTCATAAATTTGCTCAGACAAAATCTATTAAGAGCATAATCTAGTTCCAGTTACATGTAACGTACATCCCATCTTCAACAGTATCAAGTTCAAGTTGCAAAACTCGTCTTTTAGAGTTGACTTAGAAAGATCTGGTTGCTGCGTTTAGCGTTTGAGTATAATTTTAATTTAAAATAAAATATCAAACGAAAACAATTTATGAAGTTTTGTTCTTGAAAATCTAACGATGACGATGAGTCATTTATAAGTCTTTCTGATGTTACTGTTGACTGTTGTGTCTTGTGTGCTAATTGCTGGCAATTAAAAACTAGATTTTGTGAGATGTTCTTTTTGCGATCTGCTGGAATTTTATGTAGGCTTATCTTGGTCTTGTGCTATTAAATCTGCAAATGTCAATTTTATAAACAAACATAATAATATAATACTTCATCCCAGTGCCATCGATAAAGCAGAGCATATTTTTACTCGTAGACCGTAGTGTAATATAATTGTTCTTCATCAAGACGTACTTCGTACTTGAGTAAGAAACAAATCATAAAATATTCACCTTCACCCTTAACTTATGTACAAAAACAAATGTCAAATCATAAGCTATTTTAACTAGGTTAGGGAATCAATTCAATATCGAACGAAACTATGCCATTTTATATTATACTGCATACAATAAAACTGCACATCCATTTCATTAAGATTTGAATTCCTTGACTTAAAATTATATGTAAATCTGAAATATTATTAAAAAACTACGCACCACAACTACAAATTACGTACAAGTAACAAAATTCTTGTACAATTAAGAATGAATAGTTCCTATATAATTTTTTTTTCCTTATAGTTCAAATCAAAGCTTAAACATTATTAAACAAAGCGAGTAACATAAATGCTTCAATTGACTTAATGAGCTAAACAAAATAAATGCGAACTGACTAACTTACTCGAGTATGTATGGCTAAAACTTATATGAATTGAATGATTATATCTAAACCTGCAGGACAAGTCTTACTGTAAGACATTTGCCCTCAACATTGGTGAACTGGTCAAAGATTTCCTTATAAATCATCTATAAGAAAAAGCCAGTTTCTTGATTTAAATCATTAAAATATTTTAGAATTTCTTCTACAATTGTTTTACTGCCGGAATAGTTATTTTCTTAGTGTTTCACTACATTTGAGTCTAAAGGTCAAATGAACACATTAAATTTTAATTCGGTAATGTTTACATAAAATATTGGCACTATAGATTAGTAGATTAAGTTATAAGTTATTCTATCTCTGTCCAATATTTATTCCATTCAATCATCATAAATTTTCTTCTTTGCTAAACCTGCGGTGAGATGAACTCGATACAGTGATATAGAGTACGTCCGTTTTAATAAAATTCCGGATTTAAAGTAACAATGCAAGTTTTCTTCGAAGTTTTGATAATTTGATTTCTTACTCTTAAGTTCATGGTTTTTACTAGTGAAGAACTGAAGAGTCACTTTTAAGCAAGGCCACAACCGAACCGAGGCGATCAATATGCCGATAATCTAAATTTACATTATTTAGAGGTGATAATTGCATTGAACATCAGTTTTCTTATGCATTATGCAAAGACTTCTTCGTGAGTGACATTGTGTTTATTCAGATGAGTCCAGAACAGAACACAGATTAACATTTTCGAGGTAAATGGCAGCTAAGACAAACTGCATAAGTTTACTCTAACACTTTTGACTTTGGTTTACTCTGAATGAATGACTGGAAGTTTCTTCTAATAAGAAGAAAGGATGCTTGTCCAAAAAGTTGGTTTGATGTAAGCTGGATAGAAACATTTAAATAAAACATTGGACTGACGAGCAGCGGTGAAAAGCTATTATAATTATAATGGACAAATGTGATTATTGCTGAAGCATATTAGTATTTTTAGGATTATGTTTTGGAAAATCCTTTAGGAATACGATTTTTCATTGCTATTATGCTTCATCACAGCATTCTCTAGTTCTCTACTGTTGACGGTGTGTTCTTGTACGTGCTTGACATTTCCCCTCAATCAAAATTAAAAGTTAAATAACGAATCCAAGCATATTACGTATTAAGTTAAATATTTTAATATTGCATTCTATCTATTCCGAATCCAAGTACTGATGATAAATGATACGCCAAAATAAATATCATCCATCAATCTTTCTTCTTCAGTTACGATGTCCATGTCCTGTTCAAGCCATATTTTATAAACTGGTTAAACTATTTCATATTTTCATATTTCAATGAAAAATAAGTTATTGTTGGAGATAGATATGAAGATAAAGAAGAATATTAGTGAAGGTTCATAAAGAGTCTATTCCCATTAGGAAGTTTACGCATTTTAAACTTTTAATTTTGAATCTAAATGGACACAATGAGCACACGAAGGAAAAAAATTTGTGTGCAAGTCAAGTTTAGGCAAACAGAAGCGATTTGTTCATCAGTGGAAAAACGCTTTATATTTATTATATTGTTACAATTATAAAAAACAGCTCACCTATTTTATTGGTGTGTTAAAGTATAGGAGTACAATAAAGCCATTAGTGTAGTAAAGTAGTTTAGTTGTTATTCGCAATTCGTATTGCTATTGCTATATTGCTAATATTACTATTACATGATTAATGGATATTTTATTTTTTCCTTTACATTACAATTACAATTTACAAAGTGCCTGTTATGTTATGTATGTTATCTTCTTCGTGTGCTATGGCAAGATAGATAGATCGTTCGTGGTAACAAAAAGTTTTTAAAATAAAAATAGCACAATATAAAAGTGTTTGGTAATCGAACTCCAAGCAAAACCTCCGCATCGGATACCAAACCAAACAACACCAAGTAAATAGTAACGAAGTAACCAACCAAACCACGCACAGTTGAACAAAAAAGTTATATTAAAGAATTTGCAAGGATTCGACATCGTTGCTATTGCTAACTTCTTGGAACATAACATCCTCAGCGTTTAAAGAACTTACATTAGACATATTCTGAACACAAAACTTTTTTTGTCTGTTCATTTTTGCAAATGAAATGAAATACAATCTTTACTTTAGTTCCTGTGCAAAAGTATCTTCCAAACACATCTATCTTTTACTCTTTTCTTTATATCATTAGACCTTTTGCTCGTCCAACAACAAGAACTACGACCAATCTAAAAATACACCTTCCTTTAATTCAACCTACAATCACTCATAATCATTCTTTTCTACCTTTACAGAGATATATTATACAACACTACTTCACAATGTGACTCCTTGTTGACAATACTTTTTTTCTTTTATCGTCAACTGTTGATCTGAAATCTGATTCCGAAATTCCATAAACATTTCATTCCATATTTTTATTTTATACTATACTAAAATGATGGCCCTATTGTCATTGGAGTTATACATAGGTAAAACAATATTTCCTTAATTAATTTACTATGTACAATAATTGTAATTTGAATTTAAATAGGCTTAGCTGTGATTGCCATTTTCTTACCAGTTTCACTTGGTAATACTAATGACAATAGTATACCAAAAAGGATTAATGTTTTCCGTAAAACAGAACGATCTCTAGAAATTAGAGCAGAGAAAGCACTAAATCATCAAGGGAAAGCTGATACAGAATTTGAACCATGCCATGGTCATATTGTACAATTTCAGTTAGTTAATGGTAACTCGGAACCGCTGGATAGTGAGTGGGAATATGCTACAAGCATAACTGAAACTACTGCAGGAAGTTAGTTTTAATTAAATTACATTTTTTAAAACCCCCGATTATAAAATTATTATTTATTTCAGGATTCTTACTATACAATCTGAATCCTGGAACAGAGTATTTCATTCGCGTGGCTTGTTCTGATACAAATTTTAACCAAAATTCTCCAAGGGAATTTTCTCGTCACATTAAAGCTGCTACCCTGAATAATGAAGTCAAAAACTCTGTTCTAACCCAAACAACTAGTCCGAATCAAAATAATCAAAGTAAAAGTCACGGAATTCTTTTACAATCTGTAATGTCACAAACGCTTTACTTGGTGTGTTCATTAATTTTAACAGTTTATTTACTAAGTTACTGAATCAAATAATTCACTTTGGAATTACAATGTATACTGTTCTAAAATCTTAAGGGTCCTCGCATGAGCTCAAAAATGTTTTGTTTAAGCAAAGAAGACGCAAGTTAAGTGAACGGCGTTGTTTTCATTAATGGCTTGTAATTGATTGGTCTAAGATTGGCAAATAAGGCAAATCCTGTATAAAGTATAATTTTCCAAATTTGCTTGATTTATAAATTACATCATTGTGAAATTTTGGTTTTATTTTGAATGGAAATAATTAACTAAAACTATTTGCTGGATTGACATGGTATGGTATTATTATTACATTACGAGAAACATTGAAATGAGCTTTACGAAGAATGGAACTAATACATCCATGGATAAACTGATGGAGTGAAAGCATGAAGAAAGGATTCCTGATTTCCTGGTGTTGATATTTTTGACTCAACTTATTTTTAAAAGAAACGATAATGTTCAAACTAATTTATAATCTTAATTCTAATCAGAAATAAAATTTAAGTCATATTATTGTTGGATTAATAATTGCAAGTGACCTTGCGGAAACATTACCAATGCACAGGCATTTTTATTATTTTTTGCTAATAATAACAAGCTAAACTTTTGTTTGCATGCTCCAAGTAGAGATGACTCTTGAGACATGAAAAGCAAAACTAAAATACTTTAGTCAAAAGTAAAAACCTACTTATCAACACAGATTGATCTGACCCTAAACAATAACGCTTCCCATATTTAACCACGACAAGATTGAGCAAATTATTGAAAACAAGAATCTGTACTAGCTTCATTTGAAAGATTTACTCTAATTCTAATCTAACCCAGCGTCCACAATGCTTAGAAAAACGCCTATCCCTATTAAATTCAACTATTTATAATTATTGAAGGTTTCGAAAACTGGTCAGTTCAAAATGATTTGGGCCAAAACGATCCCTTAGAAAATGTACTCCAATCAGATACAGTTAAAAATTACTGGGGAGTTGTTGGAAATTGGGTTAACCTTAGTTGCGTGTGCTCTTCGGTTTGCTTTCAACAAAACACTTCTGCCTTATCTCCAATATTCGAATGGAGTCATAAAAATCAAACTTTGGATGAAGGTTATGGAATTCATTTTACAAATTCCGAAACTGAATCACTCCTTCAGGTAATTCAAATGAATAAGTACTTATAAAAATAGTTCAGTTCCAAACAAACAAAAATTATGACTTGATTCCAGGTCTTATTGTACACGGAGGAATTTTTTGGGGAATATTCTTGCATAATTACTATTAATCAAAGCAAAACCGAAGAGAACTTATTTTACGTGAATCGTGGACAAAGAGCCCCTGCAATTAAGCTAAGTCCAACATGGGTAACAATGGGTGCAGCAAAGTTTCAGGTAGAAATTGTATCTCCAAATTTAGCTGAAGAAGATGGAACTTACTTGCCTGTGATTGGCTATTCCGTTCAATATAAACATGCTTGTCACATAAGAAGTGATTGGTTAGATGCTGAGGCTGACATAACAATTGACCCAGATGGTAACCGCTAATTTATAATTGGTAAACAAAACATATTCCAAAACAAAATCCTTGAAATTTTTAATATCTAGGGTTTGTGATTACAAATCTAATTCCAAATGAAGGATATTACGTACGTGCAGCATCAAAAAATGTTGGTTCTACCGGCCCTTATGCAGATTACTGGAAGATAAAAACGTCGTCCGCTGTACTAATAAGAATGAATATAAGCAACTCAGGCAAAAATAAGATCTTGTGTCATTCCCTCATTGCTTATTTGACTCTTATTGTTTTCGACTTACCTTAATCATAGAGTTAAAAAATGTTTTCAAAATTTCTTCCTGATATTTGTTTTCAACATAAAGTGCTCGATTATTATATAAATTACACTTTATCTACCCATAGAGTTGGGGTTGGATATTTTAAACTGCAGTATCAATAGGGCAAAAGTGAGCCATGTTATTAGCATCTACACAAAGCAAGAGTTGAACTTATAACATTGAAATCCAATACCAGTGAAAGCAAATTAAGTTTAGGTTACTTTACCGTTCCAAAAAATCCGTTTGTAAGTTTAATCGAGATTCCAAATCCGTCCGCAGACAGCCCTATTTTATTTTGATGAATTTCAGTTACTAGTACCACTAATTGTTGGTGAGGGATTTTGGAATAAACGAATGGATCTGAAATCCAGTGTTCAAAAGCTGCAGCCTAAATTGGCAAAGTACATTATGAATTAAATCTTTTTTAATTGAGCCTAATGTAGAGTGTCGACTACTCAAAATAAAATGATTTTACTAATGACCTTTGAACGAATTGAAACTGCCAAGTACAATAGAAGAAAAAAATTACAAAAATAAACTAATGTCGGTATAAACTCCAGCCAAGATGTTGTTGGATCAATTAAAGGGAGAAATCCGTCAACAAAATAAGGTAACGAAACCAAAGTAAGTCCCAAAGTTAGTGACCCAATGCAATTGTTGGTTTTTAAACTTATTTGCTTCATGAAGTTGTAATAGTCGAGAACCTAATCACACAAAACCTTTGTTTTTCATAAAGATTTGCAACTGAATATTTACCTCTGAAATGGAATTGGAATTTGAAATTATTGATTCGATCAATGTTGAATAAAAATACAAAAGTCCACTTAACAACATTGCAAATGTTTCAACAGTGGTTGTCGATAAACGTTCAATTACTTTAAGAATTAATCCAGTTACATTAATGAATACCAAAGTGTAGTAACTCCAAGGAGGCTCGGTGTATTCAATAAAGAATAAGTTTATTGTATTCTTATATAATTGGAAGCTATGGAAAGGATTTTCACACTTATTTTGATCACAAAAGTCTCCCATCACAATAATTAGAGGACTTAGAATTGAATAAGCTATGGAATATATCCAGAATATTGTCACCTAAAAATTATAGAAATTCGTAACAATCGAATATTTTGTAAACTCAACAAACATACAAATAAATTGGATAAAATGTTTCGATCTCCAAAATGCTTCGCTAGGGAATCCGTCTGCATAAGGGTTACAATTTCATTTAATATTTTTTCTCCTTTAAGAAGGAAAACTGAAATCAAAATTTCATAAATCATTTCCATCAATTGTTTTGCTTTCGTAAAATATCCTAGAGGATTAAAAATAGACGAGGGTCTAGTGATCAACCCATACATGTCATTGAAGTCAACTAAACAACGACAAAATACTCCAATTCAGATAAAAATATATCCCTATTCGGCAAAAATTAATACATTTTATGAATAGTTTGAGAAATAAATCTAAGTAATTACCAATGACAATAGCCTTGGTTTAAAGACATTTCTCCCAAGCACATTATCGTAGTTTAAGTAAGATTTTAACACCAACAAGCAACTCGGCAAATTGATAAAATATTTTAAAAATTTAATCGGAGTCACCGTGATATGCAGTTTGGAAAACATTTTTTGACTCTTGTCCGAGTATTAAGAACAACTATCAACATTCTTTTATGATAATAAAAAGTTAAATTCTATTCTCGTTCGTAAAATAAATAAATAAAGTAATTGCTTTTAGTCGGTTTTATTCCTTCAGGACAAAGCCTACATATTTAGCTTTTCCAGCATATGTTCTAAAGTAAATAACTTATTACAATCCAATATTGCAATTTTGATCTAATTGTCAGTTGCCTTGCATGCAAGTCATGCAACCACAAAGATAGTGGTTATGCCAAATAACGTATATCAAGCACTTTTACGGATCAAAATTCAAAACAGATTTTCATTTAATCTATTCTGGTAGTTCACACCTTGTGATCCTAAAACATTGCAAATTTAATAAGTAGTGTTTCCAATTTCAGTCTGGAGTAGTCTGGCAGATTTACCTGACGGTAAATTTACCTGAGCCTCATGTAAATTTACCTCAGGTGAATTTACCTGAACCTCATGTAAATTT
>JAQGCY010000114.1:0-28568 GCA_034700645.1 Xenylla mediterranea | reverse complement strand
TTTAATACGTTAAATTGTTTTGGGTCGGGCCCTTATAGGTATAACTGTTATCAAGGAAACGCTAAAACAAACTCAAAAGAAACTGCAACTTTTTAAAAAAAATTTGTTCTTTATAAGCTTTTTGGGTAGAAAATTTTCAGTTCTCATTCATAATCACAATCACAATTCATAACTTCAAACAATTTCCAGTAAAAAGGCAGACAGACAGCTACTTCGTTTTCAACTATTTTTGGATTCCTGAATCGTTATTCCTGTTTAACTATCAAATTAATTACATTTTAAGTCCTCCATAAATAATAATAATAATTAAGGGCTCCTTATTTTTATTTCGTTGCTTTCTTCTACATTATAACGAATCAGGAGACAATTAGCACCGAAGCAGGTATGATTAACTATACGCATTTTTAATAATTGTTTAACTTTTAACTAAAGTTATTTTAACAGGACATTACGTGTGTACTTGTACGTCTACGTCCAAGAATGGAAGGAGTATATATTATTCCAGAAGATCCAGAAATTGCTAATGGTAATGATATCGAAATTGAACCTAATGGACATCTTCATCGGGAGGATGAACGAGCAGAAGCAATTGACGAAGCTGAGTTACAAGATCCTTTCATGTGGCCTAGCATTAATCGAATTCCATTAGACGATATTGTGGATTATATTTATAATCCTACTAAAGCTCAAGAGGGTATGCTTATGCTTTTGAATTATATAAACAAGGGAAAGTAATCAATTTTACTTAAACTTAATTGTTTTTTCATTGTTCCACAGAACGAGAAGACGACAACGAGACTGAAAGAGCTAACAGAGCAAGGCGAACTGAAACAGGATGGGTGGCCACTGCTACTACCGATGTAAGTATCCACTGCTACATATCTTAAAAAAATTTAGAATCCATCATCTAAAAAAATTATAGGCACATGATGATATTTTCGTTATGGATTGGAGAATTCGGAAAGTTTCACGCGTTTTGCAGCAAGAAGGAGCTGGATTGGAATTGGATTTGGAGCTGAGTAAACTTCATCCTGAAATTGGACCAATGTTTTTCTCACCTTGTACTATTGATCCCAAATACAATAATTCATGGTAATTTTTAATTGTTTCATCGGCTCGTTACATTTCAGTGCAGTGTTTAAAAAACTGTATATGGTTCTAGGAAATTGGGATTACAATTTGTTGGTAGTGCTAGAAATGATAATGACGTTGTGGAAGATGAGGATCATAATGCTGGAGCTCATCCTGATGATGATTTTCGCTTTGATTTTGATCAAAACCATCCTGATCCTGCTAATGGACCTGGAAGTATTTGTATTTATCTTGAAGGAGAATTAAACAAGGATGAAGAGCATCCATACTTTGGTATTGTATATTTTGGATTTGGTGATCGAAATGGACGGTTTGAACATCCTGATTGTAAGTTTTTAATTATTGATAAAATTTTGATAGGATTAGATTTGTGTATTTTTGCTTGCTTTAGTTCGTCTTCGCTATCCGTTTGAAATGACTGAAAATTTCCAAAATGTGGAGTCCGATCCTACAAAAGTGAAAGTATTGGTTCCCTTGTGGGAAATACATGGTCTTGAGTTAGCTGAATATTCCATGCCTGATAATACACTTCGGATGAGAGCTATTATCCATTATAACAAGAAAAATATGGATAAAGTTGTGTTTGCAGATGGACCTTATCCAACGAAGAAAGACATTGAGGACCGTCAAAGGGAAAATATTGCAAAACACTGCGGATTGATGCTGAAGTTACTATTAGAAAATGAAGGTGATGTAACAGTGCTTACTCAAGGTAGTGAAATGCATGTTCATCGACTCATTCTTGAAGGTATAAAAATAAATAACTGAGTATTAAAAAATATGAATCTTAATCTACCTTTAATCTGAAACTTAGGTCGGAAGGTTTATGAACTTTTAGAATTCATGGTCAAGTCCAAGTCTACTGAAATCCGTCCAAGCTTTGATAATGAAAATGAAGCAATTACCATTGATTTGTCGGAATTCCCAAAGCCAGTTGTTCGTGGATTGATGGAATTTATTTACAGCGCAGAAATAATAGAACAACACAACATTCGCTTGCTTAAAAAAGTCTTTTATCTTGCTCGAAAAATTGGATATGAAAATTGTATGGAGTATATCGGAGACATTCTCATTAATTTGGTCACCGATTATAGTTGTGGAAAGCTTTACGTTTTTGCCGTAAAAAATTTTCTTGAGGATTTAAAAGTTGCAAGTGGAACGCATATTCGCAAGTAAGTTTCAATTCAAACATTCAATGCGTTTAAAATTTAACTTGATACTACATTTTCATAATTATTTATGTAGCTTTGCATGGAAATTGGAAACAAACGTTAAATTTCGGAAGTATATTGAGAAATATCGTCATATTTTTGAAGATGGACAGGAATACTTTGGATTTTTAGAGATGTTTCATCCCGTTGGCGATGCTTAGTTTATCAGTGAACTGAAGACTGAAGTTCCACAGGTGAAGAAGCTGGAAGCTTATAGTTCTTAAATTAATTATACGAAAATGCAAATGTGTTCAACTACATTAATTAATTACAACTTGCAGAAATATTATCTTAACCTTAAGTCCAAACTAAAAATAAATGCTTAAAAAACATTTTTCGTCTTGATGATTATTTATTTAAACTCAGATAAGAATTTTTACTGGTCCTTCAAAGTTCAAAAGTATTTAATTAAAGTATTATTATTTGAATCGTTCTTATAATTTTAAAGATTTTAAATCATTCAATACAACAGATAAGCCAAGACTTGAAAATAGGTGTAACAAACTTTTTACTGCAAATGGTATTCTAGGATTTTTTAAAAGGAAGCTCAATGATTTAAGTCTTAAAGAATTGGAAGTAATCCCTTCGAGCTGATCCATTTGTGAAAATCTACTGGTACATTCAGCGTAAATCCATAAAGCATTATAGTGGCATAAATGATGAGTAACAATACAATTACATACTCTTCTATATACACTGCTAATCATATATTGTTGCGAAATGGTTAGGAGTTCAATACAAAGATTGAGATCAAGCTGTTCAGAGTAACTGGATGAATTTCCAGGGTCTGATGAAAATAAGAATTTTGCTGCTGCAGAACTAACATTCCGAAGAGTAACAGACTGTTGGGAACTCTCACTAAAGTTTCCAGAAAACATGGACTCAAAGACTGGGGATAGAAACAAGAGTTTACTTTTACGTGTAACTAGCTTAGAATTATCATCTAAACAAACGGTAATCATTTCTTCAGGTGAACAATTGACACTTAAATCATCAAATTCAATAGGAATGTCATTATTTAAATCAAGGTTTACCCTTGATTGAGCTAGGGAACAAATTGCAGCTAGTAACTCTTCCAGTCTTTCTTCTTTTAACTTTAACTTGTCATCTTTCCAGTCTGTTAGAATTTTAAGTAATCCATTTAAATGTGATCTCATGCTAAAGTCACTTCTATTGAGATTCAAAAATGCTTGTAAGACTCTTCTTGATTCTGTAAATTCTGGCATTCGAATCTGATGATTAAGGGAAATCTGTCTTAGATGATCTCGCATTGCATCTAAATTTCCACACATAAGATAACAACGGAGTAAAATAGGTGCAATTTTGCTATCAAAATTCTTCTCCAAGTATGATTTACAAATTGTGAGTATTACATTGTGTAATTTTTGAAGGCTTCCAGCACAACCTCTCCAAAGTGCCCGTACAACTGTTACATCCAGGAGCAGGGAAAATATTGATGGAGTTAAAGCTTTGATTTCACTGAATTGGAGATAATAAATTGATCTAATAGTTTCAAGAATTCCAGTCAAAATGTTAATTTTAAGATGATTTTGTACTTTATCTAATGTTTGAGTGTCATTTGGAGAAATGCGTGGAAGCTCTTTAGCTGCCGATGTCCATCTGGAGATTTTATAACTGGAGGACGGATCTTCAGAATCTGAATAAACCTCTCCATCTTCTACCACATTTGCAGGAAGTGGAGAAGCCATTGGGCTATAACCACCAGAATCGGAATCTTCCCCTTCCATTGATCCAGGACTCCATCCACTTCCACTGCTTACGGAATAAACTGGACTAGGGAAGGAGTTTACTGGAGGTGAAAATGGCAATTCCTAGAGAAAAAATCAAAGAAATTTAGAATACATTCTTTGTTAAGCTCAAATCAAATTATTTTACCTGAGCTGCAATTTCAACGTCTTCCTCTGCAGATTCAGGTTCTGGAATACAAGTATTCACATCCCAATTAACCCATTTCTCATGTTTCTCACAGAAAAATTGTTGACAAGAATTTCGAAATAGGGAACAAGTTCTTTCACAAACTTCCTCCAAGTTTCTAACAATCCCATAGGAGGCTTCAAAACTTTGTTCAATATGTGTTACAAGTTCATAATCTTCACATAACTTCTTTAAATGCCATTGGGGAAGTTTTGAATAAAGTGTCCATAAAAAGCTATGAAAATTTTCAAACTTTGGTTCATGTATAAATCTAAATGTTGTTTCAATCCCTACTTCTGTGCCATGGAATTGATTGGATGGCAGAAGTCCTAATTGGAAGGATGAATTGATTGACTGAAGTAATTTAAGATGTAAAGCAATTAATTTTAAATCTTTGTCTGCAGTGTATGTTGTAATTTTTGATAACTGGGTGAAGAATATAGGATAAAAATTCTGTTCCTTAAATATCCAAGCAATTGTCTCGATTCCAATTAGATTTTTAGCTAGTTCTAAGGTTAACATATAAATTTTGGATTCAGGAGAGTTGGACTGAAGAAGCTTAACAATGGATTTGATTGTGTTGTTATCCGTTAAAGACATCTAAAATAGAGTTTAATATGTTAAGAATCAACTCAATTGCCAATAAAACTTATTATTTTCTTTCGTACCTTAGAACGGGATAATCGACAAAATTCATTAGGTTTAAGCGAATATAAACTTAATGCCTTTAAAATTTCGATGATTAAATCTGGACCGGTTGTATCAGTTGAGATTTGGCCTAATATGTTTGAAAGGAAAACTGTACATCCATCCATATTAGCTTGATGTTTTAACTTCTCATCATTTCCAGATCCATAGATCCGTAGTACACGAATCCCAGAGATCAAAAGGTTTTCATTTGTTTTATCTTCAACTGGAGTAGAATCCAGTATGTGGATAATGGTTAATATTAGCTTAAATTTTAGGGCATCAGCGCTGCAATCCTTTTGATAGAGTAGATTTCCCAAAGCTTTTAGTGCCCGATAAATGATTTCCTTATTTGGTTTAATAGAGAGGATATTCTTGAGAGTTTGGAGAAAACCATGTCGCTTTTGCTAGTTAAATTAAATGCAGTTAGTAAATTAGCGTTATGCATTATTACTTCATCTTACCTCATCACGAGATCCATAGTCCATTGCAAAACAATTCCCAAGAATCGTTAATACAACTACAATTAACTCTACATTTTCAGGTACACTTGAATCAACATCTTTAAGAATTCTAATAAATTCTCCAATCATTCCTTCCTCCCGTAGTATAACTTCAGCTCGGGATTTATTACAACGACAATGTCTCCTAACTGAACAAATATACTTTAGGATTTTCCCATTGTAATCCTTTGGAGTTTGGAATAAGTGATGTTTGAGCTTTTTAATGTATGTTTTAAATTCAGATAACTGCTCTCGTGGACTAGCACTGGGACGATGAGAATTTCTATTATTATGATGATGTTGACCTTGACTGTTTGTTAGTGCAACTGCAAGTCGAGGGGTAACGGTAGATGTGTGGGGGTTGGACATCTTTGAAGAATTAGAATTGGAGTTCCTCACATCGGGATTATTTGGTGGACTTTGGCACTGGGTTTGGGGTTCTTGGAGCTGTTAAATTTGACGAAATGAATAGGCATAGAGTTAGTTCATATTTCAATGCTTTATCCATGGTTAATCAATCCCTTACCTTAATGCGTTTTTGACCTTTTTTCAAGGTCACAGTGTCACCGTGAGTACGAATACCCCTACCATCTGCATCTGAGGGGACAGGGGTTGCTTTTGGGAGCGTTTTCCTTGGTTCTGCTTCTGGATTTAGATTCATTGTTTTGTTTCCACATCCGCTTTCACATTTGCCTGTCCAAATTGAACATGAATTAAACTGTGGAAATGAAAACTACGTACGGGTACGACTATTGTTAATCTTACCTGGAAATTCTCCAGTTATAGTCCAGTAGAATGAAACTCCACACACTGGAAATTAATTCCAACTGGAATGGAACTGGTACGTTTATATGTGGTGGTGGTGGATTACTGGGCAAAACAGCTGATGGTAAATGCAACTCAACGCAATGCAATGCATGCATAAGATTCAGAAGACAAGAAGAATGCTTTAAAGCAAAGACGCCAATCAAAAAAGCTTGAGTTTTGTTAGAAACTTTTAGCATTTGTGAATGGTAATTGCAGTTGACTCATTATCGATCTTGTAATCCTAATAAAAATTATGGCGTAATTTTGTGCATAAATAAGTGTAATTAATGACCCTCTTGCTTAAATCAAAGATTAATCAAACATAATCAAACAATCTAAACACTATTGCTCCAATGATTTGCATTTTTATCCAGGACCAGGGGTTCCATTTGGATAAACAAACACCGTGCCTGTGGTTCTGGGTGGTCAAAAAATCACCTTATATTGTTAAAAATTTTCAGCAAATTTTGCATTTAAATTCATCCGTTAACGTTTGCATTTCTATGATTTCTGCACCGGGTCGATTTGCATTTGGGCCATTTTACAGTTTTTGCATCATTGCAATTGGTCACTTAGCGTTTGCGAATCTTTGAATGCCTCTTGAAGATACAATAAAAGTTATCCTTTTTTATCCATCCATTTTGATACTACTATTTAGTTAACTTCCAGCCTTAAAGCCTTATATGTATCTATATACTACAGTATTTCATTGCAGATTTTATTTAACCCTAAACAGAAACAAGTTTTCTTCTTTTCATTTGATGTAGTAAATGTGATAATAAGATGCTAATATTTCCATTTGTATTTATGCAGAAATTCAAATTGTAATCATAATCATAAAAGTCCATAGACCAAGACCACAATTTAACAAATTATTACTCCTCCGCAGACTTCGCAAGTATGCATTCTACGTAATTGTACCAGACCAGACCAGGATAATGCTGCAAAAAAATAATATATCTGTTAAATTCTAACATATCTAACTAAAAATCCCAAGATTTTATTTTACTCTGAGAGTTCTTAGGTCATTAATGGATTTTAGTTTTGTACGTGTGCATTATTACAATTCATACGGTATAACTTTTTTAGCTAGTTGTCTGCAAATTGTAATAAATAAAGCTATACAATAATTGCTGTTGTTTGCTATACTATAACCCAAGGTTATTCAGTAATTCAATTCAGTATTCACTAAGCCGAAAAGATTATAATAACTATTTTTTAACGACAGAGATAATTTCTTTTCATTTTTTGAATACATAAAGTTTCTATTCATACACATATAACAAACCCAAAGCAAACCAAACTATTTTTTGAGGTTGTGTAAATAAGTGCAAAAATAAAGTCAAGCTACATATTCTACATCTACACGGTATCATCATAAATCGTAATCATAGCTTGTATTTTTCTATATCAAATTTTTCAATTTGATTTATGCAATTAATCTACTACATTGTACGTAGGAGAAAAATTTAATTGATAACATTTCTTTAATTTGTTTGATTGAATAAGTTTGTGGACGATCAAACGCCGGTGAAAAAGCTGCCATTGTAGTAAATATACTGTCCAGAGTTTTCATTTCAAATAGGTTTCATCTCTGGCTCAGTATTCCAAAGTTGTTAAACTAGTAAATCCTAATTGTGAATGCATGTTTATTTACATTTTGTGATAACAAGCAAACAATACTTCATTGATAAATTTTCAATAACATTGTAATAAACGGAGTAGAGTAGGAGTGAACGAAACTTTGGTTCATTAGTCATTCAGTTTTCAAACATTTCTAAAAGTGAATCATGGAAGAACGAATACCCCTAACTTCACGTAATGTTCCAAAAATTGTATTGGATTCAAGAGCTAAGCATTTAAACAATGAAGTTAAAAATGCAGCTAGTTCTCTACCCCTTGATGAAGGAACCTTAGATCTCTTGGAACATCTAATTGCAATGGTACTCCAAGGAAACTTATATTATTTGCAAGAGCTCCTACAAAATGATGAAATATTAGAAGTTTTAGATTTACAAGATAATAAAGGATTTACAGCGTTACATATTGCAAGTGATCGTGGGGATGCAGAGTGTATTAAATTGCTACTTCAGGCCGGAGCAAATCCAAATATAATTGATAGATTTGGAAGAACTGCTTTACATTGGGTTAATAATGGAGGTAATAAAAAATGTCGCATATTTTCAAAATTGAGGATTTAATTATTTGTCATTTTGTTCATTCATAGGTTGTCACTGTGAATTTTGTAATAAGAAACGTGGAAAATGTACACATTTTCTATTAGAAGGAAAAGCAAATATGGAAATAGAAGATTTTAAAAGTGAAACAGCATTTTTATATGCAATTAGAAATCATTTTGTCGAATCTGTTGTAGCAATGCTGGAATATGGTGTCGACATTACGAAAAGGTAAGCCAAAGTTGAAGAAATCAAACTGTGATCATAAATTTTTATAACTATTCATGCTTAACTTCTCCAGATCAAACGGCGTAAGGATTGCTGAGATCCTTGTGAGAAAAATACCAGAAGTTGTTATAAGATTATTAGACGGTTCAATTTCTTATGATAAAGAAGATAATTCAAAATTAAATGTTGATTTTCGGTAAGAAACATTTTATATACTTAATTTAAGTACTAAAATGTAACCATTCTTGATGTTTATAGAGTGCTTCTGCAGCTATCAAATATTAAGGATGCAACTACTAGCACTTATGCAGAACCAACTTACACATTCAATTCGAAGAAAGAAAAGCGAAAACTGGAAACAGATCTGCTATCTTGTATCCTGGAATCATCTTATCCAGATGCAAAGGAAAAACTTTTAACTCATCCAGTTACAAAATCTTTTCTTTATCTCAAATGGACTTATGTCAGAACTTGGTTTTGGTTTTTAAGGTTCTTTTACGTGAGTAATTGAATTAATCACTAAAACTATAAAAATCTAAATTAACTTATTGCTTACAATTCCAGTCATCTTTGACATTAGTTTACACATACTTTGTGTTCAAGCTTTACATTTGGGATTGCCCGTATAATCAAAAGGATTCCAATTCGATGTACACGAATAATGAACCTTCAAATACAAATATAACTGCAGAAACCGATGAAGACAAGGAACCAAACACTTGCCCAATTAGTTTGGATCTCTTCATTGTTGGAGTTTGTATTGTTTCGTGGCTTGGTCTAGTCATTCTGGGAGAATTATACGAATTATGCATAACATTTAGAAATTACTTCAAAAGTTTTACTAATTATGGTATGTGGATTTTAATGGGTTGTGTCGGAGTAAGTGTGATTCCGGTGTTTCTGGAGACTGAAATAATGGATTGGCAGTATCCGGTAGTTTCGGTAAGGCTTAGAACTGTTAATTACTTAATACTTGAGTTAACTATAACAAAGTTTTTCATTATGTTTTTTAGGTTGGTCTATTTTTGGCTTGGACAATGAATTTAGCTCATATTCGACGAATACCTTATTTTGGAGTTTATGTTGAAGTTCTTGGAAAGGTGTTACAAAAACTTGTTATCAGTTTTGTCACTTATATTTCCTTGTTCATTGCATTCGTACTTGGATTTACGTTATTATTTCCAAAGGTAAAACTACAGAGCTACTATCTGCGGAACCGTTCAGTAGGGTTTCCAGTAGGTCAACGCTGGGTCAAACGGACCTTAGAATATTATTGCGGATGAAAAAAGAATAGGAGTTACTACAAACATTTTTTTTTAATTGTCCCTCCCCTTAGCGTGGGGTGAGCTCAAAGTTCTAAAAATCGCAAACTTGTCTACCCTGTAACTGCCGAACCCTTTGACCGATTGAGCTGATTTTTTGATATGTTACTCCAATTAACATTCTCCAGAAGGGGTTTTCCTTATTTTTTGAAAAGGGGTCAAACATTTTTGGGGTGGACCTCAAGTGAACTGGGGGTGCCGAAAACATGCATGCACTTATGTTACTGTAGTTAGGCAACACTCGTCCACGCCAGGACCAGCCCCAAACTTAAGGCAAATTTTTGCTTCCGTTTCCAAAAATAAGGAAAACCCCTTCTGAGGAATGTTAATTAGAGCAACATATCAAAAAATCAGTTCAATCGGTCAAAGGGTTCGGGAGTTACAGGGTAGACAAGTTTGCGATTTTTAGAACTTTGAGCTCACCCCACGCAAAGGGGAGGGACAATTAAAAAAAAATGTTTGTAGTAACTCCTATTTTTTTTTGACCCGCAATAATATTCTAAGGTCCGTTTGACCCAGCGCTGACCTACTGGAAACCCTACTGAACGGTTGCGCAGATAATAGCTCTACAGTAATTTAGCCTTGAAACTTTGATTAAATTTATCTCAATTAAACTTGCAGAGCTCATTTTTTGGCGAAATACAACAATCATTTTTGAGAACATTTCTAATGATGCTGGGTGACAGAGAATATGAAACTGTTTTTAATACATTTCAAGAGCATAGACTCGAGAATATGGAATACTCAATACCAGTCCATATTTTCTACGTAATTTTTCTAATTGTATTTGGAATAGCTGTAATGAATATTATGATCGCGTTTGCAGTTAGTGATCTTCAGGTAACTATTATTTTAATCCAAGATTTCATACAATCATTGTTTGGAAAATTAATGGGTCTTATCTTAGGAGTTGTATCGACATTCAGAATTATCTCAAGTAGTTAAGGAAATCCAAGAAATCTCTTTACTTGAATCATTCATATCAAGTGGACTAATTAGTCGATGTTTAACAACTTGCTGTCTTGGGACTATTTCAATTTTGAAAAGAAATGGGTAAGTATTTCTGGAAATTAGAATATCGATAGAAAATGATGCTTTTACAAAAGGAATATTAAATTTTCAGACGATATCTCAAATTCTCACCAACGGACCCTGATGATAAATCAATTCCAATGAAACTAAAATGTAGATTTATTCCATATCTTAAAACAAGGCCCTGCTTACTAAAACAAAGTATGTTAAGACCCTTATCCCATCATATTCATAAACCAAGTCCTCTAAATAGTCGAAATAATGTTGGAGTTGGGTTAAGCAATAATTTATCAAATCAAAGACCACATTCAGAACATATTGAAGAAATATTAAATGAATTAAGATATTCACTTCTTCAAGATGGTGTGTATCAAAGGAGCAGAGCACCTGTACCAGCGGCTGTTCCATTTCATCAAAGGAATATTTATAGTTATACACAAGCATAAATTCAAACTAATTTTAAGCTTTATTGACTACTGTTAATTGGAATTTTTAAAATAAAGCTATCTATCAATCATTCATAACCATTATTAGCATGAGCATAATGTATGTACATTATTTTCTAGCAAAGTTTGCTTTGCTTGTTGCCAATTTGAGATTTGAGCTAAAAATTATCAATTGAATTGAAATATCGATTGTTTTACTTTAATTATTGTCAAAATGTTCAATTAATTGACAAAAATGAAATGACGCTACGAATTAAGAGTGTCAAAGTTTCATAAGCATGGATGTGAAGATATAACTCAAAAGTATGCGATTTGAACTGAAGCCTTCTACTTAGCGGCATATACAAAAGTTCCTATTATATTCGAAATACAATGCAATGCAAATGCAATGCATAAATACTAAAAAAAACCATACTACTTTTCTCATTCAGTTTGATTTTGATTTGGTTTCATTTCATTAGATTTTATGAGAATTTTATCTCTTTCTCTTATGGAATTTTAAACTAAAAAGAGGTCAAGTCAAGGGTCAAACTAACGAACAACAAACACCTGGGAGTTGTTTCTGGGGCAGGTAGTGGTCTGGTTGGTTGACTTGGCAAAGTTTCGAGTTGGAGATAGCAATAGAACAGGTAAGTCCATCCATGTATATGTGTAGCATTTAAGTAAATTGTATTACATTTGTAATTGTATTTATACTGGCTATACCTATGTCAAATGTCATCGTCATGTTGTAATTGAAAGGGAGCCAGAACCCAGATCGACCGATCGAGGGCTCTGACTGTCAACTGAGAGTAAAGGTAATTGGTACTGGTAGTGGGGGGTCAGCAGGTCATGGTCATGCTTACGCTCATGTGTAGGATCATTGTCGACTATGTCCACGTTCTTGTCACTGGGGATGGGGAACTTTGGTAAAGGACTAGGACAGGACGGTAACGGTGGACCTTGTCCTTGGGGTTGGCACCAAGCACTAATAATACAAGATTATCGATCGATTCATATTCATTCGATTTTATATTAGCATGTAACAGCATAGTCAGACCATCTACATACAAACATACTTCATTTCATGGGTGGGTGAAGGGCTCATAATTAATTGGTATAATGGTATGCAGTACCAATGACCATTGTCCATATCCTCATTCATTACATACCTCTTGCAAGGGGTCAGTCATAAATATAGTAGGTTCATTATTCTGTTCCTTATCCTTACTGATACTCCTGAACTAAACTAGCGGCTCGAACATTAGTTTGTTAGCATATAGTTAAGGCCCTATCTGTTATTGCTATTGCTTATCAAGGATTTCTAACTTTTGGTATTCATTTGCTAATGTCTGCATTCTGCATGAAATTGGCAGTAGCGCTAACGCCTGTCGTTGTCTGGTCAAGGCCAAGAGGAAGACATCATAAGATCACAATTTTGTTAGCAGTTCCAGTTAGCACAATTGCACAAAATTGCAGCATTTCCTACTCGTTATCACATCCATCCTTATGCATTTTGGCAAACTTGAAATTCTATCTAAATCATAATTGATGTCGCTGTATTGTGCTGTCAATTTGTTGACAAGTTAAAAAAAAACAGTATCTGTTTGCTTATGCTTTTTCTTATATCAGTCAAGTATTGACCTGCTTAATTGAAATTAAAGTGTCGAAAAGGAAAAGGTGCTCAAAATCATCATGCACTAATGATTATATCTAGGGAGCTTCTTGACAGACCTTTCGAGCATAAAGTTTCATTGCGGAGATTGTATTGGCGCATTGCTATAAGCCTTATTGCTTGATTTCAATTGTTCTAGTTTGGCTTGGTTAGAAATTTTGAATTCTATCAAATCTGCAACGGAATCTAGCTGACTCTGAAGGATTTATTTTACATCTTTCTTGGACGTTGGATGAAGTGCAGGATGGATAGGACATAATGTTAAAGTTCTTGAAGTTGAAAGAAGATTTTATGAGCTGCAGTAAGACGTAATGGAATCAATTCAAGACTTGGTGAAAGGAACACAGAAGCATTGTTGAGATTGTCCTGCCAGTTCAGTCTTCAGTGTTGTCTTGATGAACCATGTACCAGCAGAGCAAGGATGGCAATTGGCTGCAGCGGAACTAATATTTACAAGAGCTTGTAGCATCTTGCTTGTTTTTATCGAAAATTTGACGCATTCATACTAGAAGCGGAAGTAGAAGCATTTCTTGTTCAATGATAACGATGTGATTCATTTAATTTATTTGGAAGTTCCTGGCCGCTTGTATTCAAGGTTGTTGTGGATGTGCATAATTAAGCTTAGGAAGCGGAATTCTTGTACTTTTGTATTAGTTGAGGGAATTTAAGTTCGGTGTGTGGAGACAGTGTACTAACTAGACCGGTAATCAGAAATTTTCGTAGGTTAATTCATCATCGTACCATCAAAAAACCATAAAAGGAATCAAACAATTTTGACTGAGTTATTGTTAAATTTATCCCTTAGCAATCTCCTTCGGACCATTTTGTTGCGGTCCTTCCAAGCTAAAGTTTTGTGACAAGGAAACGGATTGTTGGTATTGAAGAAATTCAATCCATCTTTGCTTAAAAATGGCTACAGATGGAGAGCCTTCGAAGCTTCCGGACAAACTGTTGGAAGATATCAAGAAGATGTTGGATATAAAAGACGATGTAAGCTTCCCAAAAAAAATTCTTGAAAAAAATGTTTAAGTTTCAGTACTATTACAGTGTTGTATCACGCTTCACGCCAAGCTTCGCTAAGAAGTCAACAATGAGCCAGGTGTCACAGTCGCAAAGATTTGTGTGGTCACTGGTTGAAGATGTTTTGTGTTTATGGCAATTGATCTATAACCTTTTATACTTTAACTTTAGTTTAAATCAAATTAGTCAATTCTTCCAGTTTACCAGTTGACCTTGGCTTGGTAAGCTTGTCAAAGTCAATGGTCAATGACCTTGGCCGTCAGGCTTAAATATCATGCAGAATTAACGTGTTACTCATATTATAATGAAACTTTAATTCAAATTATTTATCCGATTTTAATTAATTCCAAAAAAATCAAAATGTGGATAATTGGTTTTACAAGGGAACTTTCCTTCCCAAAGAAGTTGTCTTCCTCTTCCCTATGGGTGGGATGTGGGTGAGAATTAACTTTTGAATCTCAGATACGAGAAAGAGACTCTTTTTCTTTTGCGTTAGTCTTAAACTCATAACTTTGAAAGTCAGAAATAGACGAATAGTGATTAAAGAAAAATAAAATTGGAAAATAATTCTTATTACCTTCTTCTCCATTTATTCTGTTAATGTAGCGATTCCATACTGGGTAAAATTTTATTGTTCCTGAAGTGGCAAAGAGGATTAGTTATTTCGAGTATGATTATGATTAATATTTTCATTGTTTTTTATTTATTTTAGTACCCTCTTGTAGACTTTGGGAAGGACTACTTCATTACATACAAAACATATGTTCAACCTAGCCGTTTTGGATTAAAATCTTGGGCAGATATTTTTCTGCATCCAGACGTAAAAGCCTTTTGTGATGTTGTTGATGGGAAAATCCGTAAAAAGATCGGAAATGCATCCCCAGCCCCTGTTTTGGTTAGAAATCCATTGGCCACTGCTGCAGCATCTACACCAAGCCCTGGAAGCAGCAAGGTACTGTAAATTTATAGTTAGTAGAAGTAATATTTTTTTTTACAACAATTTAAAACTTTTTCTTAACAGGTCCCTCAACCTTCGGGATCTGGACTTGGTTCAATTAAACGTCCAGCACAAGGCAGTTTGGCTGAACTTACTAAGAAAGCTAAACCTGAAGAGCCAATGCAAGTGGATATTAAGTCTGTTACTGACACAGATATTACTGATAGGACTCATGTGACTATTTTGCCACAAAATAAGGTAAACAAAACATTTAATGTTAATGGTTTTTCTCACAGAAATTAATTTTTGTTTCTATTCTCCTTTAGGTAAAATTGGATCGAGAACGACATAAAATTGAATGGATCCCAAGAGATCCTATGTCTAGTGTACTTACGTTCAATAATCTAATGCTTGAAAGACAAATGGTCTATGAAGAACCTCAGACTCATATCGATTGTACGTACTGTGAAAGACCAGTTTTGGAAAAGCTGATGAATGTTAAGGTAAATTCTAAATATTGTGTTATTAATAGTAATGCAGGAATTAATTTAATCCTATATTGTTTTTTTCTTTAGGACCGAATTAAAACTATTGGTGTGAAGAAATTCACTCAAATCCGGAATGAGTACAATCAGTTTGAATTTAAAAATGGAGGAATTTTTCAGCATGGAGCTGCAATTATAATGGCAAATATAGATGCCCTAATGGAATTTGCCCTTAGCAATCCAAGAGGTCCAGATGGAACCAATCTTGTTCAAGGAAATGAACTTTTGTATTTTGTCGATGTATATGGTGGCCCTGGTGGTGGAGCAGAGTAAGCTTTAGCTTATCTTATTTCTATTGTTACTACTATATGTTAAATCATCTACTTATTCTAATCATACTTTTATTTCTGAAATAGGTATTTCCTTTGGAAAAAGAAATGGCAAGCTAAAGGATTTGGAATTGCTCCGCGAGGAACCGAAGCTGATTATAATTTTAAACCAGCAGAACACTTCCCAAGGGAAAGTTTTGAACCGTATTATGGTGGTGAGACAGGTTTGGATGGTGATGGTAATATTTTAAAGCCATTCAATGTTTCCAAATTTACACAATTTATAAGGCAGTCTACTGGAGAGCGTGGGGTTCATTTTATGATTGCTAGTGCCGTAAGTTACAAACTTGACTGTATAGAATATAAAACCATATTTAATATATGATTTCATAATTTCAGAGTGATCAAAATGATTATATTGATGAAGATCAAAGAGAAGTTCGAGTTAAATGGACTCTCCTGGCTGAGTTTTTAATTGCTTTACAAGTTCTCCGACCCCATGGCCACTTTGTTTGTCGGATTTATGATATGTACACGGCGTTTACCGTTGGCTTAATATTCTTTATGTTCAGAACATTTGAACATGTAGCTATTTTCAAACCAGAATCTTCCTTACCTGCAAGCTCAGAAAAGTATATCATTTGCAAATGGAAAAAGGACAATATGCAAGTTCGTGAAGTAATTAATTATTTGCAAGAATGTCATAAAGTTGACTGGGTTAGCCGACGCTCAACCGGGGGAAAGAAACGGGGAAATCCAATTGATATTTCTGACCTTGTTTCTCGGGATCGTATTCGGGATAGCGTTAGATTTTGTAGTTACATCCAGAGCATGAATCGGACGTAAGTGCTTAAAATTAGTTAAGTTTTACAGAACGTTAGAGTCTGGAGTAATTAATGGTTTCTTTTTTTTACTTCAGGCTTGGATTGAGACAATATGACGAAACAACTAATTTGGCAAAGAAAATCAGTTACAATCAAGCAAAGGATTACATCTCACATCGTCTGGATGATATTCAAAGCCGATTATTGCAGATGTGGGGTGTTCCAGATCGTACTCGGGTTAAACCAAAGTATGCTTCAGCATCCACTCCGCTCATCCGAGCTAATAAATTGGTTACTCCATATAATTTTGGTAAACTAGTTAAATTAAACTTAAGGTTTATATTCTGAAGGACTAAATGAGTATTTTGTTTTACAGATTTCTTTGATGAGACCGAACGTATTGGCGAAGAATTGATGACACGCGAAACTATTTTACAAATTGTTCGACCCAATGAATGGTCATTTATGCCTGTTGGAAAAGATCGTGGATTTTATCTTTGCCTTGGTGGTAGTGAAGTCTATAAATTTGGAGGAGCCAAGTGGTCGAAGATTACCGAGAAAGTAGAAATCATGAACAACACTTTGGTTTACGGTGATTTTGTTGATGAATTAAGATTAGATGGAGCGACCTCAACAATCAGCGTGGGTTTCCACATTATTGATGCATTGGTCTTGGGGGGAAAGGATATTCGAAATTATCCATGTGGTGAAAGATTTGACTTAATTTCAAAGTATGCAAAGTCCATGACTAAAGAAAGTCGTGCGGATTTAGTTACAATTCGTCTAAAGGAACACTATGAGCCTAAAAGCATGGAGAAATTCCTTCGTCGGTAAGATTTATACTAAACTAATACATATAATATTATAATATATTAGGTTTTGTATGTGCGTGGCTTTTTTAGTTTTTTTAATTTTTAATGCTTTGTCTGGCTACTTTTGTTTTCCAGTGTTTCTAAAGGAGAACGGGTGCGTCGTTTGGGTGGTGGTGAATCTTCTTTACTTATTCCAGTGGATTCCGGTGTTGCTGGGAGCAGATTAAAATATCGCCCAGCTGGGCTTCTTTTCATGAAAGTGTACAAAGATAACTTTGCTCCAGCAGATCTGCGGTAAGTCTCGTCTTATTATTTTGTAGTTTATCCAGTTTGTTAAATACATGTTTAAAACCCTAATTTTATTAAATTATTTTTTAGGTATTGCATGCAAAATCGTTTGTTCTGGGATTGGAATGTTGCAGAAGATGAAATTGATCTCGAAATTCCAGAAAACGTAGCCGATTTATTAGTAGCAAATGCTAATGGAACTGAGGATGAGAAAATGGACACCAATTTAAGTGGAATTGATCTTTTGAAACACTTCAACAAACCTCAAACTACAAGTTAATTTAATATAAAAATTTGTTGTTAGGTAGTGTTGTCTTTTCTTAAATTTAAGTCATATGCAGATAGAGCTAGCTTTCATTTATTCTATTCTATTAATTAATTAATGCACTTAGGTCTTAATATCAAAATTTTCACCCGTAGACTCAAGGCTCAGTGTTAAATGTTATGGCAGGTTACTAATTTTTTTAACAAAAAAAAATTCCCTAATATTTAATTAACTTAACTAGTGTTATAATTCTGGTATTTTAACAGAGGCTTGTGTTCATTCCATTTTCCATTAATATAATTCGTATTGTAATTTGTAACTTCAGATATTCTAGATAAATGAGAATAGTGTACCAACACTTTAGTATCAATATATTATTGCGATTGCAAAAAGTATTTTTTTGGATGTCTTAATTCCTTGTTTTTAGTTGAATGTTAAATTTAGACATAATCCATTACATTTTTGTATGGTAAGAATTGAAATGAGAGTAAAATTAAAAATTGTTTTTCTATTTGGCCTTTAAGATTTGATGGACATGCACTGTGTTTATGTAATTTACACTTTCATTACATTTTTCGGAAACTTGGAAATTGTTCCAGGATTGAGCCCAAATATTACAACATCTTCTAATTCATCTAATTCAGCTCGAAATAAAATGTTTCCTTGGTAACCGAAACCGGTGGTTTGGAATGAAATTCTGATAAAAATAACAAAATTGATAACTTGTCATTTCAAGTGCATTTTGATTTTGATTATATTCATTTTATTTTATTTACAAAAAATACTTAATACTGCTCCGTACTCTGTAAAGATTTCGAATATTTATTACGAGCATTTTATAACATTTCGAATTTATTTTTAACGTTAACGTAAATTGTAATATGGCCCCACGTAAAGGCAATGGTAATGGAAAACCATCCGGAGGTTCTGGAGATGGTGGTGGTGATGGTAAATGGCCAAAAATTCTTCCAAATCCTGTTATTCCATGTGGAGGAAATATTCCTGTCCGACGACTTCAGCTTCGTAACCAAATGCAAGTTTTATTGGTATCAACTCTTGGATCACAAATGTCATCTCCTTGGGCTCACAAGTTCCCCATTTTGTCCAACAGTAAGAACAAGGAGTCTTAATTTTTTATTTTTCAAATTGTACGAATGAATACGTTTAATTAATATTTTAGCATTTCAAAATCACTTTGCTGGAAAATTATCTGAAGACCTTGTATTTCGTCTTGTTGAAAAATTCCCATTAAATTGTTCCGGTTCAGGTTGCTCAGGACCAGCAGCTGAAAATAATTCGGATGAAGACGGCCGTGGACCAAAGTGTAATTTTGCAGTTGTTATTAACTCTGGAGCCTCATCTGATCCAGAAAATGCTCATGGAATGGCCCATTTTGTCGAACATCTTGTTCATCATGGATCTGCAAAATATGAGAACGATACTTCTCTTTCCAATTTCTTAAGCGTAAGTAATCTAATCTGGAGCATAATGCTTATTTTCAGCTCATCTGATGATAATAATTAAAATTTTCAGGATAATGATGGAAACTATAATGCTTTTACTGATCGGGAGATTACTTGCTATCATACTGATTTCAGTTACAGCGCTGAAGCACTCCTATTGGGTTTGGACATGTATGCAGACATGCTTACACATCCAAAATTTGATATGGACTTTATTCAAAAAGAAGTTTTAAGCATTGAAAATGGTATGATTTTCGAAACTGTAATATTTATATTACGATATTACTTGTCGGGTTATTACAGAGCTTCATCTCCGCCGATGCGGTAACGGTTTTCGAATCCATCAATTAATTGACAAGCTTTTCATTTCTGGAGAACATCCTCTGAAAAAATTCTTGTGTGGATCTATAGCTTCATTATTTCCTTCAAGTCGAAAACCAGAGGAATTGCATAACGATATATTGAACTTCCATCGAGCTCATTATCGACCTGATAAGATGTCTCTTGTCATCCAAGTACGTGCATTTTGCTTTTTGTAATGCAGTTTTTGTGCACCCGGTTTGAAATATTAAAAGTTATTTCTCCTACAAATTAACTTTTTATGTTTTCAGGCTCCAGTACGTTTAGATGTGCTCCAAGATTATGTTATGCAAACTTTTGGAACAATTCCCCCAGCTTCAACAAATTTACGCCCACAAAAGGACTTAAAAAAGCTTTTAAATCCATACGCGAAAGGCTTTAATAAGTTGATAACAATGAAGCCAGGAAATATGGATCTGTCCTTTGTGAGTATTTTGAAAAGCCTGTCATGGATTGAAAGTCAACTGAGTTCTAATATAAATGATGATTTTTTTCAGTTGCAAATCATTTGGACTTTTCCTCCAGAAGCCTGGAAGAATTATAAGGAGAAACCAATGCATTATATTGGCGAACTTTTAACACAAAGTCATCCTGGTGGACTTAGGCAGTTTCTGCTCTCAAAGTAAATACCATTTAACACTTTAATTGTGGATATTTATTGATACTTAAATGTTGGGGGTGCTTAATTTTAGGGAATGGGTTTTACACTTTGATGCTGGGATAAACTCTTCTGGAAGCTCTTGCAATGAATACACAACTTTATTTACGATCGACATTTACTTGACCCAGAAAGGTATTATGTTATCATAATATGATTTTATTTGAATAATAATAATGTAGTTAATTAAATAATTAAAAAATAGGTCGGGATGAAATTTCGCAGGTATGTATTCAATAACCCTTTCAAAATTTGATCTTGGAAATTGAACTTCACCATAAGCATTCGCTTTTGTTACAGGTTTTGGAAGCTGTGTTTACATACATCCGATTTATACAAGCAGTAGGAAATAAGAAGCCAACATTCCAAAAGTTTAAAGCCGGAACGGATCTTATGTTCCGCACATATCCACTTGGCCACTCTGCTGAAGAATCTTGTGAATTGGCAAAACAACTAATGTTGAATTATGAACCAAAACATTTGATCACTGGAAATACTCTTTATTTTGATTATAATCCTGGGACCATTAAGAATTATTTGGATGGGCTCAAACCTGAGAATGCATGTTTTGTTCTAGTTACTGCTGATACAGGAAATTTTGAGTATATGACAGAAAATTGGTATGGGACTAAATATATTGTCCAAGGTAAGTCAGGATTTTAGCTCAATTTAAATAATGCCAAAATAAACCTTATTTTATTCTCGGTGTTACTTACTCAATTAGATTTACAACCTTCAATGCTTCGAAAACTTCAAGCATCGGAAAAATTCTTAGGAGAATTCCGTGAAGCCCCATCCAATTACTCCGTTAATTTAAAGAGCTTGTGTGAAATTGATAAAACTATATCAGTAATAACCCCTCACTATATTCGTAAGTTTTACATAAAACACATTGTGAACCATAAATTCAGTTGAAAAGTGTTGTTATTAATATTTTAGGAACTTCAAATAATGTCGCTATCTATTATAAACCAACCCGTCCCATCAAAACTCCACAATCCTTATATGGATTTTCAATTATTTCAAATCTCAATCCAAAGCTAGTTCGATCCAAGTAAGTGTATTTGTGAGCGTTACTCGGAAACTTGTGGAATTATAAATGTTGTTTTGTCTGAATTTAATTTAGAGCTCCAGCTTTTGAGGTATATGCAGGAATGCTGACGCTCAAAGCTGAAAAGAATTCAAATTATGTAGAACAACTTGAGCTTGGAACTTCTGTAAATATTAGTTTTAGCCCAAAGGGACCTAGTATTGATGTAAAAGTGGTTGGTTTCACTATAATTGCAAAAGAAGTTGCTAAAAGTTTGATGGATGATTTCTTCAACCCAAATCCAAAGTGGGACGAGAACGAAGAAGAGCAATTATTCCAAATTTCCAAGCAATCTCTTTTGCACAATTACTACGCCCAAGCTGCACAACCCAATCAATATGTACTGTAAGGACAACGGAACTTATATTTCATACCAAGAACATGACCCGTTTGTATTAACTATTTTAAAATTTTCAGTGATTTATATCAACGGATCAAAAATATCGATCATTTGACAATAGTCGAGGCTTATAATGATTTGCAAAAGATGGAATTACAAGATGTTAAAAAATTGGTCCAACTTTATAAATCTAAATTATGCATAGCCGGGTATGCAACTGGAGCAGCCACTGAAGAACAAGTTTCAGAAGTTTGCGTACATTTGGAAATGAAACAATTTCAGCGAATGAGTCTTATGGAAATGCAACGGGTAAAGTTTGATTTTGACTTGATTTTCGTAATTTGATTGATTATTTATTTATTCTTGTGATTTATCTACTAAAGACAAAGAATGCTGCAATCCGTCAAATAAAAGTATTTCAAATGGGTGAAAGATGTTTAAGGATGAAATCGATCCTTCCACATGAGAAACCATTTGTTTTATTCAATTACTACCAAATGGATACGCCAACCGAGGAATCAAAAAGAATTACATGGATTATTGCTGTAAGAACTTATCATTGTTTTTGGAACTTTTCATTTAAACGTTATGTGATTTAGGAAATGATTCGAGACACTGTTCGATATGAGCTCCGTACAAAGGAACAATTGGGATATTTTGTTGATGCTGGGATGCTTTCTGATATTAAAAATGGTCTTGGTATTCTTGTAATGGCAAACTCAGACCGTCACAGGTAACCTTGAGTCACAATCACAGATTATTCTATCTTCTTTTAATACTTTAACCTTAACATTTTTTAGCTTGTGCCACATTGATAACCGTATCGAAAATTGTATCAAGACATTTGTTGAAGAAAAACTTACACGAGAAAATTTAATCCTTCCTTTAAAAGCCTACAATATTATGCGGGTAATTAAATAATTGGATTAAATATTATAATCACTTAACTTTTCAAATCAATTTCTAAACCTTTATAGGATCCTGCATATGTACAAGAATTCGCTCGGACTTACTTGCTAGACAAAGGAGGTTTAAACAGTAAAACTGGTTATCGGAAAGTTTCTGTCCAAGTTTGCCATGAAAATTTACATATGAAATGCCCTGGGAATTGTTGTCATCAATCAAAATGGCTTAAACCATTGTTTCATATTGGAAAAGAAAATGCTGCAGTCGCTCTTGCTGGACCCAGAAAAGTTACTCTTCGCAATTCAGAAGTATACTTTATCGAAAGTGTTGAAGCATTTCATCGACATAAAGGAAAATAACCATGTCCGTCCATCGTCAACTCATCATAATCCCAATTTCCTATTCTATTCTATTGTCAAAATTGCTCTGCTTGGTGCAGATTGCCAACTACAAATCATTAACAAACAACCATATCATTTAATCAAATCACTCCCCAATAATAGTAAAATTTGAAAAGTACAATGTATGTAAACCTCTCCTTGATAATAAATCTATATATGTCGTAATTAATTATATCGATAAGTAAAGTCTCTTCAATGGCAGACCCAAATTTACTATCTATTTTGGCATCAATTACTTCTTCTTAATTTATTTTTATTACAATAAATTCATGCGGCATTGAATTTAAAGGTTTATACAAGATTATAAATTATACTACAATTCATCTCCATAATTGTATTCTTGCAAGTTATGAATTAGTATGACTAAATTATAATTTACCAATGTCATTTTTGTGTTTTCTTTGCACATTTCTTAGCTTCCTTTTTAAGATGTTTGTTAAGTTCCTTAGCTTTCTTGAGTTGATCTTTTAACTTATCATGCCTTTTGATGGTGATACAAAGTTGTTTCTCCAGATTGTTAATTTCTTGTTTCTTCTCTTTAATAAGTCCCCTTCGACTTCCTTTCCGCTTTTGTTTCTTCTGGCATTTCTTTTTGGCCATATTGCAAATGATTGTAAACTAATGACTTAAGCCGTACCAGTTGCAGGATTTAATTTTCGATAAATTTTAAGAATGAGATTGATCATGTTGTTTACTTTATTGGCTAATGAGTAAAGGTTTGTCTTTGTAATTAATATTTGCAGATTTACTTGGGAACTATTGCTGCGATAATTTTATTAAAAACAAAACACAATCATGTGCATAGGCCTAATATATATGGCACAGAGCGACGAGCAAAGCTAAGAAATTAAAGAAATATGGACTAATTTTGCTTGAATTCCTTGCGATAAGTTAACGGTAAGCCAAACAAGTTCAGCTTAGCTTTCACTTTGAGTTAGTGTATGTACATATTAATTATTATTCCATTTTTGCTTGATTTGCAAATACATTTTTGTATGATACATGTTAGAATTAGTTACAATTTACAAAGTTAGTTAGCTTATTAAATCTTTAGATTCAATAAGAATTTATGCCTTTTATTCCTCTTCATCATTTTCGTTTTTTTCGAAATCATCCTCATAATCCTCCCATTTATCATCAAACCACTCATCATGTTCTCCTGGTTCTTCATACAATTCCCAATAAGCCGATGGATGGTAAGAAGCAGCTTCTTCAAGAATATGTTCCATGAAATCTTTTTCAGCTTTTTTCTTCTCTCTTTCAGCCCGTTCTTTAGCTTCTCGTGTAGCGGTGAGCCGTTGAAGCAAAAATTTATTGAAGTCCCTTCCAAGTAGAGTTGTTTGACGTGGACGACCTCCTTCCAGTACTTTAACTGTTCTTGTTGATTCGAGGGCAAAAGGTGTTTGAAAAGTATATACAGAAACTGGTCCAGCAGATTTTCGTGTAGCTGCAGAAGTTACTTTAGAAGACGCTACTTTTCTTGTTGCCATTTCCTTTTCCAAAACCTTGGCCCTACGTCTTCGTGCATCCATTTCAGCCAATTTCTGAATTCATTTTTAGTGTGTAAATTTTTGGCAAAATGAAAACTATTATATCCAACTTACAAAAAAAGTCCACTCAACATTCCAGTAAGGTTTCTCAAGAGCCATCATTTTCCGCTTCTGCATAAGTTCCTCTCGTTGTTCAGCAAGGACCTAGTATTCAATAACAAAGTTGAATATTCAGTTATTTGTATTGAATGTATTGATTCTATTAATCTTACAATATTTCGGTCATCAGTTTTTGCAAGCTTCCAACGAAGGCATCGATTTTGCTGTAACACTCCTTGGATAAAATTCCATAATATTGGCATGATATACTGACGGCAGTGCTTAATAAGTTTCATGAGCTGCTCTTGTAAATGATTATGAAGTTGTGCACGAGAACTATCAATAATTTTGTTATGTAAAAATGTAATACTCAAAATATTTCAAGATGGTAAGAGCAATAAGCAATCTTACTTCAAGAATTGATTAGTAAGATGTCGCATTTTCTTGTCTCGGTCGAATCTGGTAGCATTAATTTGCCGTAAAAGGTCTGCAAGTTGGGCCATTAGACGTGCAAGCTCTTCCCTGTGTTTTAATAAAAGATTCATCAGTATGATCATTAAACATTATAGAGATAATTATAGTTATCTATAACTTACATGAAGGGTTCATACTCCAATAATTGCGTCCGTACATCGTCCAATTCTCTCTCAGTTTTAGAAATTTGGGCCAAGCATTCTACGAGACGTTTCTGTAAATCTCGAGTCACATCGTCAATTGCTTTCGCAAGGGCATCACGCTCATCTTGAAGGAGTTTTCTAAACATTAATAATTATATTCACAGTGTTAGTATGATTAGTGAAATACTCATTTAGAATTCTATGAAAAAAAGAGCTTACAAAAACCGTTCGATCTCTGTCCTAAGATCACTAATTTTATCTTCCAAATAATCATGATATAATTCACTGTCATTTTTACTATTTTTCATTTCTCTTGTCATAAACCATCCTTCCAATCTTTTCTTCCGAGCAACAACTCGCAAATCAAATAAGGCACGAAGTCCATTTTCTAATTTCTTATAAATTTCAGTGAGGTCGTGTAATGGGGGTGGAGCAGGCAACTTGCGTGTTCGCTTCTTTCCTTTCTTTCCTTTCCCTTTTTTACCTTTTCCAGCTTTTTTCGGCATTTTTAATTACTGATTATGTTTGTGACAAATAAGTAGCAATGTGCAAATTAATGCAAGCAATTCGATGAAGTTTAGAATTAAACCTCTCCGAGTGATTGATAAATTGGAAATGAAAGATTAATTTACGATTTAAATATTTACTTATTTATTTATTTAGAGTTGTATTTGACAAATTGCCTTGACAACTTGCTTTCGAAGAGAACTTACTCGGTAAATAATTTGATCAGAATATTCAAGGCTAAAGTTGAAAGTTTCTAAGCCGAAGTTGAAAATTTCAAGGCCGTAGTTGAAAATTTCAAGGCCGAAGTTAAAAATTTCAGTGCCGTAGTTGAAAATTTTAAGGTCGAAGTTAAACATTTCAGGGCCGTAGTTGAAAATTTCACGGCCAAAGGGTCGGAGCCTGTTATAGAATGATTGATGTGCATTCCAATGCACACCAATGATTGGAATTTCCATACTAGATTACATTATACTTCCATTGGTATGGAAAGGATAAATTTTTTCCAAAGAAAAGGCGTCATGCACATCTAGAAGGTTCAAGCTAAATCCCCAGAAAGATTGGTCTAGCTGCGTTAAGTAGATTAGGAGGAGTCCACGGCACAAGAATTGATTTTAGAAATCCAGTCATATTAGTAGAGAATATTGGACCTTTCTTGACTAAAGTCCTTGTAACCATTGACACGGTGTATGTGTCGAAGAACAAAGTACCTCTTGCACATCCTGGGGATTAGGACTAAACCTCCAGAAAATTTGGTCAAGATCGGTCCAGTAGTTTGGGAGGAGTTGTGTTCACAAGAACTGATTTTAGAAATCCGGTCATAATCTTATAATTAGTAGAGAAGACTGGCTGTTTAAACAAACTCTGTTTAATTCAATATCAAACGAAGTTGTCCATACATTAATTTTATTTTTTCATTTTTACCAATATCCTTATACCTACAAGTAGGAATTATAACAGAAACCAAATTACGATACCAATAATGATGCTACTCGAAGGAAAAAATCTGCCACCATTCCCAAAGTAATTATCCTTTCCTTCACCGTCTTCACTCTCATCATAATTATCATCTTCATAATCCAATTGAGCCTGAAAACGAAAAAATAAAGCCAATGCATTAAAAGTTAAATTTGAAAAATAGTAAGCAGCTACATAATTTATCTAAACTGCCCTTACTAATTGACGCTGAGGATTCAATTTTCCAAACATTTCTTGTGTTTCTGGAGATTCAAAAAGTTTTTGCATTTGCTCAATTGTTTCAGGCTCAAATGTCTAAAGATAAATAAATAAGATTCAATTGCATGGTTTTCGTACTATTGTCCCAACGGTGTAAAAATACTTACAATCGCAGTATTTTCGACGTTTGCTTCATTTTCATTGGGATTTGTTGAATCCTGTATCGAATCTTGCTCATTTCCAATGTCTGCTGAACCAACTAGAGCCTGGGGATTATTTAAAATTTCTGAAGATTCTGGAGATGGTTCCCAAAGTTTATTTTTTGGCCTAGCATTGTCCAAATTCAGATTTTCAGGAGGCTTTATGGGTCTTTGTTGTTGTTGATGATTATGATTTCGTCCTGGAGGAGGAAATTGCATACGATTTGGACCACCAACCCCTAAAGGACCTCGTCCTGCATTTGGTTTGGAAAGGCGTTCTGGATTTGGTCCAGGCTTTGGCTGTGGGTGTCGTTGGCTGAAAATACGATGAACCAAATGAAAGTTAATTTAGGAATTCATTCATTTTGAAAGTAATTTACTTTTGTGGTAATGCTCCAGCTCCGTCTTGTCGCTGACGTTGCGGTTGTTGACCAGAACTTTGACGTTGGGGTTGTTGACCAGGATTTTGACGTTGCGGTTGTTGACCAGGACTTTGACGATTGTTTGAAGGATTAGTATTTTGGGCCGGGTTTCGATTTGGTCCCTGGAATGATTGTGGAACATTCCTATTGGAACCAGGAACATGACCGTGCTGACTTTTAATTTGACCATGTTGTCTTTGAGCTTTAACAAGCTGCCCTTGAGCTTTAACAGCCTGTCCTTGACCTTGAACATGATGCCCTTTACCTTGACCATGCTGCCCTTTACCTTGACCATGCTGCCTTTGACCATGAGCATGGTGCCTTTGACCTTGCCCACTTCGCTGATTTTGGTTTAGTGGAATCATGCCGGACCCAGAACCTTGATTTCGATTTCCACCTTGATCTCTACCCCTATAAGTTTGACTTTGAGCAGAACATAGGCATAGACTTGTTGCTATAAGTATTCCAGAGATAAATATCAAGTAATGTAAGATTTGCATTTTCATTATGCCTTATTCAAGCGATCCAATAAACCAAATTAGCGATAATTGAGGAGTTGCAAGGTTGATAGACTATTGCAGTAGTGTTATAGTAATATGATAGAATCCAGTTTAATATCTTCATTTGTTTCTATGATAACTACAATAATCACAGAGATTCCATGGGATTTTTGTTTGTTTATCGCTTATACTAGAGGGAACATCCTAATGTTCATGGCAACTGAACTTTGTTTGTTTTGTCGCCGGGCTCCAAGAGGTGGGTCAACTTGTTGATTTTAACATTAGAGA